>WEIV01006025.1:93259-133647 GCA_013390005.1 Calyptomena viridis | reverse complement strand
AGATGGGGCTATACTATAACACGGTGTCATTTGGGTCTAAGGTCTGGAAGCAGCATACATGCCTCTTTTATTAGCACTACAGATTGTGCTACAATTAAAACACCCAATGTTGCACACTAAATGTCCTTTTTAGTTGAGTTTTCTGCAGACAGTTTTCTTCTTTTTTAAAATGCTAGTAGTCTTACAGAAAAGGTTTCCTGTTGAAATCTGTCATCTTCTAAAAGTGGAAAATTTGAATGTGCTGCCCATATAACAAGCAAAATATGCACTATGGAACATAATTTTCTTTAGATGTGCACCAAGAGCAGCAGACTGCAATGTTCCAAATGAAAGCATCTTAATATTATACAAAAATTGTCAATTTTCCAAATATCAGATTTTAGTTTTCATATTATGTTCAGATTGCAAGAAACCTATGTGAGCTTTTGAGGCTAGAAGGAGCATTTCAGGCTCTGTTTATTCATAATGCATACCACAGCTTCTGCCACGTTATTAAAAGAATAAGAAAAATAAAGGAAAATGGGTTTTAACAGCAGGCAATGGAGCACACAGACGACATTGCACAGAAGATTAAATAGCCAGCAACTAATTGTTGTCCTAGTGTTTCTTCTGAATAAAGCCTGAAAGGTAGAAGGATACAAAAATTTCCTGTTATGAAACTTATCCTGCTGTATTCAGCACTGGTGTGGCCTCACCTGAAGTGCCGTGTGTAGTTCTGGGTTCCACGGTTTAAGAAGAATGTAAAGCTCCTTGAATGAGTCCAGAGGAGGGCAACAAAGCTGGTGGAAGGGCTGAAAGAAATTTTCACTGAGGAGCAGCTGGGGACTCTGCCTTTCTCTAGTTTGGAGAAGAGGAGGCTGAGAGACCTCATTGCTATCTACAGCTTCCTGAGGAGGAGAAGTGGAGAGGGAGATGCTGACCTACAGGATACAGTTCCNCCTACAGGATACAGTTCCCACAGTATCCAGTGAAGGGACACATGACAGTGGTTCAAAGATTCACCAGAGGAGGTTCTATATTGACTGAACAGGCTACGTAGAGAGTGGACAATGCCCAAGCTTGTCAGTGTTTGAGGTATTTGGACAATGCCTTTAATAACGTGCTTTAACTTCTGTTCAGCCCTGCCTTGGTGAGAGATTTGGCCTATTTTATGTCTTTTCCAACTGAAATAGTTCTATTCTATTCTACTCTGTAGGAATATCAGAGTTCTTGGATACCTGTAAGGAAGGCCATAAAATTCATGGACAACATCATAAACACAGCTTCATAATTATTTTAAATCAGATATCCTCTCAAGGTCGTTAGACTCATGCCATCTCACTTGCATGGAGAAGAAACATCGTACCTTTAAAAAGGGGGTTTTCAAAACAGCATGTTAAAAATCACATAGCAAAGGAGTCTGTAATTATTCATCGATCATGCACTGACATTATTGAGTCCTGCTAGAATTTCGCAAAAATGTAATAAATATACAGAGGCATAATTTAATTTCACTCAGAAGTACTCAGATATCACTGCACAAGATCTTGAAAAGATTAACTTCCCTATCTACATGCTACTTTGAAAATAACATTATTTCAGTAAAGAACTGCTGCGTCAAATTTTTTAGAAAATACAAAATCATTTAAATGCTGCTATTTAATCTAATCTACAGCTTTGTATTCTTTTGTATTAAAGGCAAAAGCTGTATTTTGTTCTGATTTTCACATGATAAGTGGATTAGTTTATACTTGTAACAATTTGGTTTGGCTGGCCTAGAGCTATTTAGGGTATATAAGATCATCTGCATTTTTCTACTTTGTTCATAAAGTCTAACTTAGGAAAAAAAACAAACCAATTTTCCTTTTTATCCTGCTTTTTGAATAAAGTTAAAACCAAACTCTGTTTGACATAATCTTTTATATTGCTATCAAGCTGAGAATTACAGAGAATTCTACCTTTCAGAATATATTACACAAAAAGTAAACCATGAAATCTCAATTTTTAACTAAAAGAAGAGAGATTTGGATAAGATGTTAGGAGGAAATTCTTTACTCAGAGAGTAGTGAGGCACTGAAAAAGGTTGCTCAGAGAAGTTGTGGATGCCCCCTCTTTGGTAATGTTTAAGGCCAGTTTGGGTGGGGGCACTGGGCAACCTGATGTAGTGGGTGGCATCCCTGATTACAAAAGCGGGGTTGGAGCTGGAAGATCTTTAAAGTCTCTTTCAACCCAGGTTATTCTCTGCTTCTATGAAATGCTGACTTATTCAGATTTCCTCTGATGAAATATTTCTTAGTCCAGAGTTAGTGGTGTAAAATCATAGCTCCAAACATAAGTTAATTGTGCATGTATTTTGATCCTGAGAATACTTTTCTTGAATATAATAAAGCAGGTTTTAAGGAGATACTAAATGGAATCCCACTGAGATCAACCCATGCCAGCCATCCTGTAATAACCACTGGTATGACAGTGTACTTGGAACAGAAATTGAATTTACCCAGCTTACAGAAGATGCAAAAATAGGTTGATTAGTGTTAAAAATAATCTTTATAAATTACACTAAGACCCAAAATCAGCAAAATAACATTCTGTTACAGCAATTGCATAGTGTTTTACTTAGCGGGAAGCTCACAGATGCAAAATATTGAATAGTTGAACCAGTAATTTCAACCCCACTTCCAAAACTGTATTTATTGCTAAATTGGATATTTTCCTCAATCCTAGGGAAAAAATAGCAAAATACCACTAGAACAAACATTTGCATAATGCCTAGACTGTCATTTACAGCTTTATCATTTAACTTGATCTAATTGGCTATCAGTTAAAAAAGAGATTTAAAATTCTAGTCTAGACAAATCCACACAGGGAAAAGAGCTTGACAGATGAGCTCCAAGAGCATTGTCTATGTTGTTTTTTGCTGTGATAGGTAATGGTCTGATCATATCAAGTGCTTAACTTATTTTATTAGACTTTGCTGTTGTTAGTTTCTGACTGTTGCATTTCACAAGACCAAGGATGAAAAAGGTATAGTGCCTAGAAGGCAGAAAAAGTTATATTGTGATAAAAGACACATCTGCACGTAATACATGTAGTGGTTTAAAAACAATAAACAAAACAACAAGGTTTTTTAATCACCTACATAGCTCAAGATTGAATAGGAACCCCTGTCTTAAATCCTAAGCAGTCACCATCTGTAAAACTGAAGAAATACAACATTTGGGATTTGCTTTATTGCACTGGAATTTTCTTACTTTACTAAGAAAACAAAGAAAAAGTACCATCTCTGCTAACAAAGGGCTTTCCTCTCCTAAGTAGACATGAAAATGAGTAACAATCAGAATATGAATTCCTACTGACAACAGGAAGACCAATATTTTTCTATGAATATTAATAAAGCTAAGAAAAAAAAAAAGATTATTTCCTGTGGAGGTTCTTATAAAATCTAACCAGATATTTTTGAAAATACATTATTAATAATTAGAATACTATTGCAAAATAATAGCTCTAATAGAAGGATTGGAAAATTAAAAAAAATCAGCATTTTTTTAATACTTTTGAATGCTTTAGAGTAAGCAGAATACAATCATATTTGCACTATAAAATGTAAGTGTTCTTAAATGAAGTGTATATATTAGATAAGAGTAAGTTGTAATTACACAGATATATATACACATATAATGCTACTTTAGGTTTACAAGGTGTAATTAATAAAGAAAATTCCTGATCACATTGGAGGAGGAGCTTACCTCAAAAAATACTTAATAAAAACAACACCACAAATATATTGTTAACATGACTGTCAGCACTTCCTATTTCTTTTATATATAAGAACTCTAAAAAAATAAGAGTAATAAAAAGCTGGGGAGGATGGAAAAAAGTTTTCTTTGGCAAAAATCAAAACCAGTAATGACTCATCTCTTTCTCAGTAAGAAATAGATGATAGAATTTATTATGTTTTCATTTTGGTATATCAAAAATTGACCACAGACATTGACAACTGTATTATTTTTAAAAAGAAACAAAACCCAGCCATGAAGTCCAGGGTCTCCTTTCAAAATCTCAAGTTTCTCCTGTTCTATATACTTCTTGAACTCAGGACAGAAGGAGACATATTTACTGGGAAAAGGAAGAGTGTTGTTTCTGCATTACTAAGTTATGATTTAATTTGCACTCATTCTCTTGTTCTATGCACAGAGGCATTCACATGCCTCTAAAATATTGTTTCCATTCACCCTGCTGTCTCCATGTCACTGTAACTCACATTTTTTTAAGAATAAGGTAATCTGCTATTCACAGCCTGCTACAGCCTTGAGACAACTTTTCTTTCTGTATCAGATGATGTTGTGATATCTCTCCTTGCTGCCTCAGAAACTAAGGGTCACTCTCCTGATACCATATATACAACAGCAATTTAAACAGCTAGTTACAGCTGAAAGGTAGTTTGGGAAGATGTATTCTCTCTTGCTGGATCTTTGCTACCAATTAACAACAAAGGCTAGATGACAAAAAATTGTGTATCTTTTCTTTCGTGTTAAAATCAAAGGAGTGAGCTTAAGCCATCACCTTCATAGCCACCTCCATAAAGGTACTGAAGAACACGTCAGTCACAGGTCACAGTGGTTTAGAAAGCCAACACATTCCAAACCCACAAGTGTTACAGTTTTATTGTGTAATCTTCAAACAGATCAAATATTAACAAAAATAGGCTTGTTATTTAGTATACAACATTGTGAAACATTAAGTACAGATTTGATTAAATTTGGGCTGTTACATAAAAGCAGTTTTTCTGAAGTTCATTTATCTTTATGAATAGATTCCAGTTGCCAAAACCAGGCAAGTTATTCAATTTGAGCATAATCTCTCTTGTTCTGCATTGTCTCCAACTGCTGCTCAAGAAGCATGGGAGTGCCCCATTGGTCCAGTATTGTAGCTATAAAGTGGTTTAGAGCACATGAAGTGTGAATAGATGCCCGAGTTTAAGCAACTGTATCTTGTCCTAGATGCTTACAGTAATAATTTCTGGAGTACAAGTCACTCAACTCAACTAAGATATGTGCCTTCAGATTCAATTAAATAGCTTTAAAACACCAATATTGAGAAATCACAATAGGAAAATCAGATGATTATTGCAAATGTACCTGCAATACAATTAATAGAGTCTAGAGATCTTTTCAGCTGACCAGATATAGTGTCTGTTTTAGCATGTGACAATTAAAGACTCAGTTCAGTAGTCCTTATTTAAACTTCTAGCGCTCTCTAAGATGCCATAGAATACCTGACATAACCCCATGCATTTCTGGAGAGTCAGTTTGACAGGTTAGATGGAGACTCCTAGTGTGTAAAAAAACATGTTCAGGAAACTGAACAAAATATCTTATGTCTTTTTATGACAAGTTGTTGGAATAAGTCATGTATTCCACCTCAGTTGTTATTAATTATGAAGAAGTCATGAGTAAGTTGATTATTACTCTTGTAATTTTTACGTGTATTAAGAAACATACAGAGTCCAAAAGAAATGGTGAACTGTAGTACAAATCAGTACAGTTACAACACAAATAATAGGATAAACAATATACTGTGTAAATACTTTTTTATTTTTCTTTTTTTTAATGTCCTGGGGTAGTGAAAGGCTTTGCTTCATAAAAGTAGTAGGAAGAGGGGCTCCCTGAAGAAGTGGTAAATGTTTGACTTGCATGATAATATGTTTGGTTTTGGTAGCAACTGTAGATACATTCTTGAATTGTAGATTCAAGAACACTGGTAGGTATTCTTGAAGTTTTCAGAGTTATTTGTGGAGTTGTTACTGTCAAGGCTTGATCCAAAGGCTGGCAGAGAACTTGTTCTCTTTTAAAGCTTGTGTATTATAACCCCTAATTAATTTTCTTTTCTTGATCCAAAGAATTTTCAAGAATCAAACTGAGTTCCAAACTGTATAGTACTTATACTAGACATACATCATGACCTTTTGTTTTCCTGTATTATCATCATCTGTCAGGTTCTTAGGAGGGGGCTTCTTTGGTTTTTGTGGGTTTTTTGCTTTGCTTTGTTGTGGAACTTTTTTTTTTTAAACTTTAATAATGGAATTAACATATAGCTCACATTCAAAAACTACCAATTAGGCTAGTTCAATCTTCTAAGCACGTGAAGTGGGTGGCATATTTCGTTTAAGGAGAGATTTTTGGCTAAGGATTTTTCTTACAACTGATTACAGTGTTGCAAGACCAAGAGCTTAATGTTGTGAACTAGTTCTACTAAACTGACAGTAAAGGAAGAATATGGCAAGATGGGTAAGGAATGATAGGTTAACCGTAGGTCTTCATATACTAACTGAATAAGTGTTATTAATTTAATGCAAAGGTAGCAATAAAAAAAAAAAAATAGAAAGCACCATGTCATCAACAAAAGCCTCCAAGAATGTAATTTGCAATTTTCTCTTTATCTACTGGGTATCCTATCACAGAAATAAATGACATTTACTTAACAGAGCTTCTTTTTACTGTTTTATATTGGTAATTTCTAGCCCTTAACGTTTCTAAAAAAAAAAAAAAGGCCAAACTCTGTTGTTCACTCCTTTGTTCTTGCTTTGTTCTTGATAAGCGCCAAAGATTCGGGAATTGCTCCAGTTAATTTCTTAAATACTCTAAAGCAAACAGAGTCAAGCTCTGTGGATGTAGATACGCATTACTTTTGCATAGTGTTCCTCCATCTAATTCCTGGTACTAGTCTGCAATCCTAATCTGTTCACTCTAATAAACATTAAAATTAATGATGTTCAAATATGAATTTTATGTTGTATCCATACAAATGTGTGTTATTTAATATAGAAGAGAGATGGACTGAAAGTGAATATAGAGGGAGGGGAGCAGTAAATGTGTCTATTCAATCTGAAGAAGACATCATGGGCCAACTACAGGAAGTATGTTCTTTTTTCGTATCTATGGAGACCATGGAGAGTGTTGAAAGCTTGCTTCAGTTGTTACAAAGAAGCAACTGCTAACTTTTGCAACATACTTGGGTATTCCAGATGGCATGTCTGGTGCTGCATTGTTTAGTTTCTTCTGCAATTAATTTTCTTTGTAGTAGCTGATATGAGGCTGTTTTGGATTTGTGCTGGAAATGGTATTTATAAGACAGGGATTGCTTTGTTATTCCTGAGTAGGGTTTAGACAGAATCAAGGCCTTTTCTGCTTCTCACACCACTCCACCAGTGAGTTAGGCTGGAGGCTCAGAATAAGTTGGGAGAGGACACTGCTGGAACAGCTGACCCCAACTGACCCAAGGGACATTCCAGACCATGGGTCTGGTGTCATATTCACCATATAAAGTTGAGCGAGGAAGGAGGAAGTGAGATTATCTGCTCTCTACTTTTCTGCACTTTCCTTTTTCCTATAGATGGATGCAATATTTTCATGCTGTTTCAGTCACTTGGGACCTTCCCTGATCTCTATAATCTTCCAAAATTTAAAAAGAATAGCTTTAGGGTGAATTCCAGCTGTCCCAGATCCACTCTGTCAAGTCTCTTTAATGTGTACATGTCCAGTGTGTACAGATGGTCCTGAGCTTAACTGTCCTCTATTGTTGGTGGTCCATTGTTTGATTTGTTACTTTTTCTTGGCATTGAAACTCAGGAGCTTACCTTTAAAGACCCAGATGAAGACAACACTCAGTACCTCAGCCTTTTCTGCATCACTTGTAAGTAACTTGCCAGCCCCATCCAGCAGCAGACTGCTCGAGAGTGGGTCCCTTCCACTGAGTCACAGGTCCTGCCAGCAACTTGCTATAGTGCAAGCTTCCCGTAGGGTCACAGCCTACCTCAGGAGCACCCACACTGGACATAGAGGAAGCTTCTATCAGCTTCTCATGGAAGGCACCCCTGTAGTCCCCCAGCTACCAAACCCTTGCCACACAAACCAAATGCAGCTGGTTTCTTGCATGCAATGGGAATGGATGACACTTGTGCTTTCAGAATGCTGTCCTGAAAATCTCAGAGCATTTCTGAGGTCCTTTTTGTGCCTGAAGACAAGCTCTCTTGGGATTGTTCCTAATGGTTTCCTGAAGAAGCTGAAATCTCCACTTCTGAAGTCAGTGATCTTTATTACTTCCTCACATCCCTTAAGATCTTAACCTCTAATAATTTAGGATTACTGTAGCCAAAGTTGTTGTTTACAGCCACACCTCCAAACAGTTCTTGGGTGTTTGCAAGCAGTGACTCCAAAAAGGGCACTAATCTGTGTTGCCATACTCAACAACTGTATCAAGAAAATGTCTTTGACACAGTCCAGAAATCTCAGCCCACTTGCACAAACTGCTCTCTTACACAGCACACAATCTGTCCTTCTCTCCCATCCCTCCTGCATTTCTGTAAATTGAACTGTTCAATTCAGTATCTTATTTTGAAATATACTTTAAATCCTTTTTTTTTTTTTTATTGTCCCTGTTTATATGTTTCTAAAACAATCTTTACATGCTTGGCCTATTCCTTTACAGTAATATCCAGTCATGCCCCTATTTTCAGTGTTGTATGATTCTTTTTTTAACACATTTTAAAGTCATTACAGAGCTCATTATAGAACCATTACTTTATTTCACTATACCACATAGCTTTCCTCAGCAATAGGATACTTTGCTAGCAATTAATTCACCTTATTTTGCTGCTCCCACCTTTATTTTTCTGCATAGTAAACCTTTGCTTTTTTCTGTGATTCCTCTTAGCCATATTACCTTCCAGCTTCAGATGTTCAATAATTTGTTTCTGATGATTTAAAAAAAAAATAATGGTGGCTTCTGCTATAAATCTTTATTCCATGTTATAAATCAATGCTTTTTTAAAGGAACATTTGACTGTGTGTTCAGATTAATTTTCCAGCAGATAGCCAGATATTTGAATCTCTTTCTACCAGCATGTCATATATTTTAAATACATGTATTTTAAAATAATTTTAAGCATGAAATGAAATCTTGTATCTATATGACCCAGGGTTTACTTTATCGAAAAGGATTAGATGAATGTTTTACAGTTCGCATTTTAAAAGACAAAACTATGCCATAATAGGGGATTTACCTGTATTGAGCTAAATGAAGTCTGATCTAGACATGTTACAGTCCTTTTCATCATCAAAGGAATCAACTAATTTCAAGAGAGACATACAAATAGGTTAAAAAAGTAATTCTGTGAACATTATTTTTCTGTGATTATCTTATATAACTGAACATTATATCTTTGTTTGCTAACTTATGTCAAACAGACTCCAAATTTATCTCTTGGAAGCTGAAAGTAGATTAGATTTTTTTGTTCTTTTAGATAGCAAAATAACTTTGTAAGTTCCAAAGACATGCGAAACACTCAAATTCAAAGAAAAAAATTAAAGCATATTTTCCTTATAATTTGAACTAATGACCAGCTACTCTAGTATTCTAACACTGTATTTGCCAGTAAATTACATTACATTTCCAAAAATACAATTTCTAATTTAAAGGACATGACAAAATTTCACCCTGCAGTAGTTCCACCCTTGATTTTTTTTTTTTTTTTTTGATTCAGTGAGGTTTACATAGAAGTGTTCCCAGTGGAACTAGGGAAGATGGTATGTCAAGTTGCCTCATTTTGTCACAGTTAGCTGCCTCAGGTATTCAGGGTTTAACTTGATTTAATTCAGACACTCATATTTAGCTATCTATAAGTGATGCAGGTGTTTGAGCTCCCATAATAGTCACAATGTACTCATACATTACAAATCTTCATCTCTACCAAGACAGAAGGACTACTCACCTCACCATAAGGCAGGCTACTTTCTGTTCAGTCACATGAATACTAGTACCTTTTGCAATCCTCCGTCTGTCCAAGACATTGTCAAGAAGGTTGCAGATATAAGGAACATGTAATATTTTTGAAAGGCAGCTAGATGCTTGGCAGGACACTTCAGAGCATTTCGACTACCTCTGGACATTCAGATGTAGTTGAACAAACTAAGTCTGTAACTTCGATCTAATAAAGTTACAAGGAAAGAAAAAACAAAGAAACAAAACCCTCACCTGGTTCAAAGAAGACACACTTCTACAATAAACTGTTTCTACTTTTTAAGCTGTAGAATTCCTCATGCCTGAAGGCAAAAATAAAAATGTGTTTTCCTTTAGAAAATTACCTAAATAAGAGAGATGACAGCATTCACATTATTGTTCACACACATATTCCCACTCACACAGATAGACTATTCTGCTTCTATCTAACAAGAGAGGTCTTACACCTCATTTTCCCATGTATAATGAATCAGTTACTGAAAATATGGTTATTTTTCTTACCTGCAATGAAATCTCTATATCCTCATATTATCATTAAAAACTGGACATACAAACAGGAGATTGCTTTTACGTCTGCTGTTGCCTATATAGTTTGTAAAGCAGAAGACAATAGAATATATTTTAATCCATTATTTTCCACCTAACTCAAAATTCTTTCAGAAGACAAGTGCACTGCATTGTTAATCCTTTAATCCAACAGTTAAAAAAAAAAGTTCTTGAATGTAGCTATTAAGAAAAGTGAGATATGAGACTTAGTAATGTCTATAAAAACACACACATATATTGATGTACATAGTGTCTTTAATTATATATAAATAATCTGATATTCTAATGTTTATAGGCTAATTCACTTTCTAAATAACGGGATAATGATCAGACTATGAAACTCTGGAAAAATCATGATAATGAAGTGAAACAAAAAGTCATCACAATTTTTTCTGTAATGTATGAGACCAGAATCAAAAATTTATTTTTATATTCACAGATTATTTTAAAATATATTGTTAATCACTGTGTCCAGTTTTTCACATCATGCAGATTTGTGGATCTAGATATTTGCATATATAGTATTTTCAGATAAATGAAGTATCCACACTTCCAGAAAAGTGAACGACATATATTTAAAATAACTGTTTTATTGTTTCTAAGACAACTCAACTAACGTGATCTTCCTAAGACAGCTCAACAAATCAGATGTAAGATTCTTTTTTTTTTTTTGAATCAAGTAAACTCCTTGGTGAATAAAAACTACATTATTGCACAGCAGTTTAAATTGATTATGGGTACTACTCTTTGCTAATTAAAAAAAAAAGCAGAAATAAAATAATTGCTTTTGCATCATTATATCATTGCAGCTACTTTTGTTGTTGTTACTGACATTTGAACTTAATTGCATTTGTTAAGATTGGAAGTTCTTGATCTACTTATACAGAAATACATAAAGATTTAGGCTATCAGAATTTTCTTACATTTTAAAAAGGAGTTCTGGCAGAATTTATATCCTCATATCTGATGCAGCAGACGCAGCAGTCCAGCAGCACCCAGTAGTGGAAGCCTGCAATTAATAACCTTTTCTGGGTAATCTGAAAGTTTCCTTGGCATATAAACTTAGATGTTCAGTCTAAATTGCTGAGTTCAACTATTGAGGAGTAAAGCTGCAACAATACATCAACGTTAGCTGAAGTTCAAGCAGAAAATACCAAAGTTACAGAAATATGTGTTTCGATAAGCATGATGATAGTACGCTTAACATTATATTGACAAGGTACAAAAGCATATTTTCTGGAAGTACCAAGTTAATCACAGCTGCAACATACTCCTGTACTGACAAATTACAGTAATGGCATTTCTACCAACCTCTTTGAACAGTAGGTTTAAAGCATTTACACATGAAGTAGGAGACATGGATTCTCATTTGCGTGTAACTAAAAGGAATAGAAGCTGTAGTTCTTGTTTCCCAAGTGAGTGCACTACTCACTGAACTAACAGTAGGAATGAATCGAAGCAGAAATGCTCAGTCCCCAGTTCACCACTTGAAGTGGTCTCCTTATGAAAAGAGAAAAAAAAAGGTGCCAGACACTGCAAGCCTAATGGCTAAACTTTCTCTCAAGCAGTGCAAATACCACCTATTCTGTATTGTTCATGAGGAGACAAGGGTGGCAAAAAAAAAAGAACTTTACTCGGCACTACAGAATGTACCAAAATGAGAACATAAGATTATACTTGCATATTTGAGTAAACTTTTGGAATTACAATCAGTAAAAGAAAAAAAATTCAAATACACTTTATTTGCAGTCCAAATGTCTGCTAAACATCTGGCATGATAAACAGGTATTAGATTCATGTGGTTGTCAGTTTTTTGTTTTGCTTTATTTGAGTATAACATTGAATGTCGCTAAGGACTACATGATATTTTTAACATTTTAATTGAAACACATTTGAAAACTAGCTTCTAAACCCCAAAATTATAAACTACAAGTCACAAGCTCAATTGATTAGTGACATGTTTCATCCTCATGATTCTATTTAATGATTAAGAAATCTGGTATTTTTCCAGACTGACATTTCTAGCAATTTTTATTTTTTTCTAAATGTCTGAATTTTTTGAGCACTTTTTATGAATGAGAGTAATTTAATCTTGTCAGAGCCTTCCTTCTGGTAATTTAAAATCATTAGCTAAAACATTTTCTAGATTAACAAAGACAGATGTAGATAAACATTTAAAAAAAATACATTCATCACCACTTCCAGCCCACTTAACTTCCTGAAATACAGGGCCTTTTGCAAGTTAATGTATTATGCTGTTGTGCTAATTATTTTGGAAAAAAAATAGATTATAATCAAGCAATACAAGATAGATTTACATTATGTCAGTCACACCCTATGCTACTATTCTAAATATAGTTAACTTTCCTTACTTGTTTGTCAAGGAGCCTCCTTGGGGCATTGTTTTTTATTTATTAGTAACTGACAACTGTACTTATATTAATTTCCTGTAATCTAGAGTAACGACTGTTCTTTCTGATCTAAACTAATTTATAGCAATTCCCAGACTACATTTTTCTAGAGAGTTACAGAAATAACATAAAAATTAAAACTATCTCTGCTACAAAAAATGTTGGCAAGTGCCACTGTTGAAAAAGACCAGGGAGTTTGGATATTCCTTTAAGGGAAAGGCAAATGAGTAAATGAGATAACAAGTTTTTATAAAAAGACCGCAGATTTTCCTTTTTTCAGATGCCCTGAAATAACTTTCTTGAAATCCTTTCACTCTAAGGACAATAGCAGTCTCAAGTGACATGTTCTATGGTAAGAACAGATGCTGATAATAAGTAGAATCTGTAGACAAGCTTGGATCTCTTCATGTTTTATTTTGTACTCACAACGTGGCAAAAAATCTCTGTGAAATACAAGTTGGATCTGCAAAGAATGGAAGATAGGGGGGATTTTAACATCGTTTCCCTTTAGGCCTCAAGTGAACTTTAGGAAAACATTTATTTTCTGTTATTTGCTTACTCTGAAAAGACTGTCAATTTTATTGCTTACAGAGAAAACAAACACTTATGGAGTTACAGTGCTCTGCAATTTCTGATTCAGACTAAGCTTTCTGTATATGTACTATTTCTTAAATAGTTGTGTATTATGAAGTCTGTACTTCTCATAGCCATATCTTTTTCACTGACCTTGTTTTAATCCTTGTCTTTATGAAGATTTACCTAGGTTTTTATTACTTAATTTTCATTTTGCTTTCACACTGACTGAACTACAACAGAAAGAAAATAAGTCATATTTATGTATGACAAAACTGTCTTAATTCTATGACTTCTTTGACTATTCAACCCATTTCAATGGAAAGTACCACATTTGCATTTAGGAGACACATGAACCTGACTCGTCCTATGATGCTTACTATAAAGCTTGTTGCTCAGCAACCTTGACAGGATGACACTAATATCACTTTGGCTTGAATAATGAAATGATGCAATAAGGTTGCAGACTAACCATGTCAACCTTTGTCCCAGTATAGCTTCAATTGCAGCTATGAAAACCTTAAATGGAAATGAAGCTCATGGAAGAGTTTGAAATATGTTTGTTGAAGATTACAGTTATCTCGGGTTAATTGGACTGATAATGGCTGGGGTAGAGTTAATTTTCTTCACCCTAGCTGGTATGGGGCTATGTTTTGGGTTTATGCTGCAAACAGGGTTGATAATAAAGAGATGTTTTGTTGCCGTATGGCATCATGTTCAGCCTATAAAGCTGGAGCAAGAAGGAGGAAGGGGAGATGTTCAGAGTAATGGCATTTTTCTTCCCAAGTTACTGTTACAGTGATGGAGCTCTGTTTTCCTCAAGATAGATGAACACTCGCCTGCCTATGGGAAGCAGTGCATTAATTCCTTGTGTTGGTAAAGCTTCTGTGTACAGCTTTTGCTTTACCTATTAGACTGTCTTTATTTCAACCCATACATTTTCTTCACTTTTACCCTTCCAATTCTCTTCCCCTTCCCACTGGGGGTGGAATGAGAGAGTATCTGTGTGAGGCTGAATTGCCAGGGGTGTTAAACCACAACACGGATATTTACTTTTAGATTTCATTGACTCCAATGTTATTGGATGTATAATGTTATAAGAGCTCCTGCTGCTTTACCACTGTGTGTTTTGGATTAAAACATAATTTGCAGTAAAAAGTGAAAATAAAAAAGGTAGATCTGTTCTGTAGGTAGATCTGTTCCTAATTACCACAGAAATTGAAACTTAATGTCTCATCTTTTATTTTTAACTGATAAGACTGTTAAACCAGTGATACCCCAGGTTGGAAGGGGTTTAGGATTGATAGAGTTATACATGCCCCTGAGGTGAAATGCAGGGGAAGGGGAAGCAGGAAGGAACAAAGAGTGTAGGTAAACAGACAGGAAAGAGTGTAAAGGTGTTGACTGCATGTAAACAAATCAGTATACTTCTTTGTTTGAGCCCTGTTCCTGGTCACTAGTTTGTTCTGCCTTCTTATATCTTCTAATTAATTTTTTCTTAACCCTCTATGTGATCTCACTCTCTATCCCACTTTATGTGTGCTGCAGGGACTAATTGCCAGCTGCTGGTATGATCTTTCTGCATGTATGTGAGGGAATTTATTGCTGGTGCGTGGTGTCAGCCACTGGAATGAGTGGGGATCCTAAGCCAGTAGTTTGGAGGGGCCATGGGTCTCTAAACCTACAGACGATCCTACAGAATTTGTGCCCTGAAAGCCAGCTACTGGGCAACTGGTGTGAATGGATCTTGTGACAGCTACTGGGGTCAGACCAGCAGTGTAAGTATTCCTGAATTGTGGCATTGGCTGCTGGAGCAAGTGTATGTCCCTGTCCATTGCTCATTCAGGTGAAGTCTCTAGCTGCCATATGTCCACTGTGTTCTGGGACTCAGAACAGAGTCACTGCAGAGTCACTGTGGATATCCTTGATTTCCTGTTTATTATCCTCCTAACATTGCATAGAATGCTTATTTTATCCAGCACCTGATGGCTCAATGTCTTGAAGAGAGTATGTCTCCTATAAGCAACACCACTCTGGTCCCCAGTCTCAGATAGAGGCCAACGCACTCCATGAATCCCATGTCTGAATAATTTAGCTCAGAAATACAGAATGCTTGAGGTTGGAAGGACCTCTGGTGGTCATTTGGCCCAGTCCACACTGGGATGGAGTGGGGTGGGTCCATTTTTGGTCAGGACTATCTGGAAGCGGGTTACAATCATTATTAACGTGATAGCTGAAAAATTCCAAAAGCCTTCCCTCTAACTGGGTGGTTACCTCTGTTGCTCTGAAATTGGAAAAGTTAAACTTTTTTATTCAATCTTGTGCAACTAATAGAAAGAAGGGGAAAAAAAGAGTGGAAGCACAATAACACTGTGTGTGCCTGCATGCTAGTACACATGCATGTGTGTTTGTAACTAGTGACAGTCATGGTTAATAAAAGCAAGTAGAAAAAGAAACCTCTCGATTGTGCCAAAAAAATCAAATCTCACTTAAAATTTACTAACACACTTAAACATCTCTCAATTAAAATACTTAAGATGAGAAAGTGGAACAGGGGGGCAGCGAGGAAGAGGAAGCCAGGTCTTCTTCACTTATGTGCAGCGGTAGAACCAGAAGCATTGTGCATAAACTGTAGCACCGGAGGTTCTCTCTGAGCATCAGGAGACACTTATTTTACTATAAGGGTGATTGAACACCATAACAGGTTGCCCAGGGAGGTTGTGGAGTTTCCATTCTTGGAGATTCCTTCCAACCTCAGCCATTCTGTGATTCTCTGATCAAATTCTGTGTTACTTCTGGCAGAGTTGAACAGCTTTCATAACAGTCTTATCAACCTAAGTCTTCAAAATCCAACAATCTCTGTTTATAAGCCACCAACTATCATAGTAACTAAGCATAATATTTACTCAGGACATTTACAAAATAGATACGAAACTTCAAGAGAAGGTACTGACAGGGTATTTTAACTTAGCAGTAAAACGATGCTCTGAGCTTAAGAGGGAAAAAATATAGTTTCTACAAGTCTGTTTTGGAAGAGCTGTCTTCTAAACTAAACACTGGCAGACATTTTCATATATTTCAAGAGACAAATCTGAAAGTTTTTTTCTGCATTTGTAAAAATAACCCTAATTGGACAATGCATTGAGTGAATGAGTTTGCTAGTCACTGATCATAAGGAAGGTTTATCCAAGTCTAAAACTAAAATTTTTTAATCAGCAGTATGGTTGCCAATTAGAGTCTTAAGCATATATTTAAGGACTCCAATAATATGGTTTAGAAAGGGGATTTTATAACAAAAACAAATACATAGAAAGTGTTTTGGCACTTCTAGGCATCCAAATTACATAATTATCAAAAGGATGTCCAAGACGAGAAAGATTCATCTCTGGATGGATACTAGTTATTTGATTTCTGTGTTTCCACAAGGTATTTTACTTCAGTAATGAGGTCACTAATTCATCTCGTAAGACTTCAGAGTAAAATGTTCTCTTCCCTCACCAAATAAATTGTTTCAAGAAGTCAGGAGACCTACAGAGAATGTGAATTTCAGAAAAAGAAAATTTGTTAAATGTTTTAGTGTTTTAATTGTAGCCCCCCTCTGTGGCGGTGTATATTATAAGTTTATATATCCATTTGTATTTCATTTTATGTACAGTTCTGTTATCCCCAGTTATCCCCTATTAGCCCTGCTTGTAAATGGACTGCCCTGGTCTCCCCCTTCCTTTGATCCCCCTTAGTTCCCTCCACCAGTGTCTTTCCCTCCCACAAGCTCCTCACCTTCAGGTCCCTCTGCCCCCATCCCATATATGTACCCTGACCCCTCCCCTTCTTCCAGAACCTTCCCTGTCTCTCCAAGTTACTCAGTCCCTGGTAGGCTTGATTAGAAGGCCTTAGGCTTCCTCTCATGCCAATCATCCCTAAACCCCACTCCTTCCCTCCCCTGGTTGGTCCTTTCCTCATTTCCACCCCCTGTTTATGCCCCCTACTTAAACCCATGTTTGAGACCTATCTACGCTCTTGTGGGTTGGTTCTTCTAGAGGCATAGACCTCTAATAAAGGTTCCTTGTTACACCACCCATGAGGGTCATCTTTTGTCCTCTTCGTTGGGCAGCTGGTCCGCCGGTCCTCCTCCAGGGACACCAGGTAGGGTCTGGCGAACTGCCCTCACTGAAGAAGCCCCTTGTGGGGTGTGAGGCAGGGCGTACCACCTGGTTGGAAGCCCCTGAGTCGCCGGGCATCCCGAGCCCTTCCGTGAAGGGCTGATTGGTTGCTTGGTGCCCAAATCTGCCCAAAGCCCCTCGGGGTGGCTGCGAGCTAGCCTGGGCTTGTCAGGGTACAGCCATCTGAGGAGGGGCTGCGACACCCCTCTACACATCTGAATTCCCACAGATATTTTATGTATATCAAAATTTACTGCAAATGCACCCTTATTTTTTAAGAATAACGTGTATCAGGAAATACCTTCCATCATCTTGCCATCCTTATTTTTTTTAAATTATTACTTTTTTTCATTTTTGAAGATGAAGTACTTAGTAAAACTGTTAGGGTCTCCATCCCTCTGTACAGTGAGAGTAGCTTCAAGAATTCTTTATGGAAAACAGATGTTAGAGAAAGTATCAAAAGACAAAGGACGACCAGCAGAATTTTAAATGTGTTGCTTTCAGAAAATTCTGAAAAGAACCACACACCCCTACCCACTCCTGCTGTGACCCCAGTTGTAACAGTGGTGCTGCAGCCCAACACCGGCAGGGCAGGTCTCCCTCAGGGAAGTGGGGAGGGGGACAGGTAGGGCAGCCTTGACTGACTGGGGTTAATTGCAGCAGATTTGCTCCCTCTCCCTACTGGCTGACAGGACTGACATTGATGGCAACATCCAGGTAGACTGTGGCCTGAGGCTGGAGTTACACAATAGTCTTTTTTGTCATGGGCTTTTTTTCAGGGCACCTGCCACTGTCCTCTGCTGGGATCCCAGAAGGCGGATGATAGGCGCTAGGGGAGAAGAAACACACCCCAAGATGTTTCCGCTCATCCTTATTTTATGACCTTCCAGTTTTGCTAGGTTGCTTCGATCTGTTTCAGTGGTTTTTTTCCCAGTTACTGTTTCATCAGAACTGTTTTCTTCTTCATACATAAAAGTATGATTCAGAAAAAATTGACATAAATCTATTTGGTTAAAAATATCCTTGTCTGCTCTGCCAAACACATGTACACTAGCACTGTGCACTTTAGCAAAATACGTAAGCATGGGACTTAAGAATATAACTGAGTACACTCTCATTAGGTAGGGATTTCTTAATTAAAGCCAAGACTTAATTACATTCCTTCCAGAAGATTCAAAAGGCCCTTACCATGCCTACTCTTACTGATCCCAACCTAAACAAGTAGTATGGTGCTTCAAGACTTTTACTCTCGTTTCTCTGCTTCTTGTTTGGTATACTTTTAAGTCTGTATTTTCTCCCTATTTGCTGTAACATATAGATGAAGAAAACAGCTTCATACTTTATATTTAATGCATAATAAGATTTATATTTATATATTTAATCTGATTAGCAGATAGTTACGGAAGTGTAGAAGGGCAGATGGAGCAGATGCAGTGTGAAATGTTGTCATGACAGAAATCATGACAAGTGTAAAAGAGGTTTTTCTAGTTGTCAGTGTTTAAGAGAGTGGAATTTGAATAATACCCACCAGGCCTGGAGAAGCCTGCAGAGGTATCATGATTTTCAAGTACATTACATGTCTATGAACATGATGAAGGAATAAGAGGAATAACAAAGTGCAGATTAGAAAACTTCAGCAGGTTTTTGCTTCAACCCTGTAACAGAAGACAGTGCAAAGTGTATGTTAAAATCACAGAAATAAAACCTTAGAATATTTTGCTTCCTGCAAATTCCTGCAGGAATGTCATCCTGTAAGAAATCAACAAGGAAGACTAGGAAAGTAGTGTCTAGTTGCAAGCTTTTAGAACTCAAATCTGGCTGCTATGAAATGTGCAGCCTTGAAACATCTGTGTTCCATGTATATGCACTCTATTAGAAGACATACTAACACAAAGGACAGGAAAAAGTGCTTTTTACTTTAAGAAGATATTAAGTTTCAATTCTTAGATTTCTTAGGTTAATTTACAATGCAGAGAGTATGAAGTACTTTGAAAATAAAGCAATGATATTTTTTATATATTTTGAAATATGTCCTAGGAATTTAGGATTAGAAAATTTGAAGAATTAATATTGCTGACTTAAATCAGACTACTAATATTTTCAGATAAATACATCCTGAGGTGCTTCAATGAGCTAAGGCCTAAGGACTTTATAATTGCACTTGAAATATATTTTCTTATCAGAATTTGCATAATTTGCTTTCTCATGCAATTTTTCAAGGATTAGTTTCAATGTCCTAAGGTGTTTTAAAAATAAAAATCTCATGAAACATAATATAGAAACACAAAGTTTCAGCACATTTCCCCCTTGTTTTGGAGATTGAAAGGACTTGGCATTCTATATTTCAATTATATAATACTGTAAATTTCTGGAGCTTGTGCAAAACAGTAGTAAAACTGAATCTTCCTGATCATTGATGCTAGTAACAAGCATTTTAGGCATTTCTAATAATGTTATAATGTTTCCTTGGATTTTTTTCTTGAATGTATTTGATTGAATATAATCTGTTGCTAGGAGATCTTCCATAGCTCAACAATAATTTATGATGTCTATTTAAGTTTTTTTTATTCTTTTACATTTCTGCATGCATTTTGATATCTTCTATAAATGACTCGAAATATAAAAATTTCTAGCAATTTATGTTATGATGTGAGACATCATAACATCATTATATTAATTATTGGCTTGGATCAACTCGAGTGTGTGCACAGCAGAAGAAGGGACATGTTGAATTTCACAAAGGTAAGGTGATGCCCTGTCCCAATCCAGCACCTTGAAGCCTCCTTTGGCAGCCCCAGAGCAGAAGCACTGTCCCATACCACACCCTGGAATCCCTGCCCTAGCCCTGGATTGACTGGCACATCAGAAATCCTGCCTGGAGGTGAAGAGGTGTGGCCACAGGGTTGCCAAAACAACTAAAAGCAACAACATGTGCTCTCCATGTGTTTGGACCTTGACATCTTCTGGGCATGTGGAAGCTGAACTTGCACAGGACTCTGTATGGTAGCTATAATTCTTTTTTGCTTTCTTTACTTTTTTGTCATAGTTACATGGGCTGGGACCAGTGTATCACTATATGGGTATAACCAAAAACTGTATACTCTATACCCTCTATGTCATTCCTGACGGGCTGTTAATAATACATCATTGGTAGCAGCTGCCCAGGGCACACCTCACACCTCAGGCTACAATAGATAAGGAAAGAGATAAAACTTGCAAGGCAGAGGAGTGTCTCAGTTGTGATAACTCCCCTCTTGGGAGGCATTAACACCTCCACATTCAGCTGGAGGGGTCCTCTCTGCTAATGGACCCAGCTGCACTGACACAATAGGCAGTTACAATGGTCTAGATTATCAAAGAGTTCAAAAAGATCTCAGGACTCACAGACTTAAACCACCTATTGTGAAACTCCCTGCCCTTGGGGGAGATATTGGGTATTCCCACCTGACCCTGGGGATATGTAATCTTTGGGGTTTGGGACTTAGAGTATCACTTATGGGATCTGGAGAGGGAACAGAACTCTAGCAGGACTGTGACTGCCACTCTTGAGAAGATATCCATCATTTCTTCAACAGAATTGTGACCATCATCCTGACCAACAGGTTTTCTTTCCTTCTGCTTTGCACCCAAGGGAACCACACAGTGCTCGGCACAAANGAGTTCAAAAAGATCTCAGGACTCGGCACAGTGCTCGGCACAGAAGCTGATGAGCACCGTGCTGTTCTTGTCCCACAATGCTGGGTTGTACTTTGTCCTTGTGGGTCAAAGCCAGTTTTACCTTGTGTCATTCTATGTATTGTAATCTTTTTAGTAAATTGTAGCTCTGACTTGTAGTGTCTCTAAATTGAGTTCATTTTTCCCACTGGTTTACTTTTAAACCAGAACATTCTTCTTCTCTTAATTTCCTTTCTTAATATTTTGGGTAACTTAAAACCAGATGTGTTGGATTTTGTCAAGCTGTATGGATTAGTATGTGCTAAGTCAATGCTTTGTGAAATGCTTTATTTTGGTTGGATGTTGCCCTTTAAACTTTTGCCAATTTCCCTTATCTTTTAAAGTTTGCCAGTAAAAGTGTGTTATTTTTTACCTCCTGAGAAATGTGTGCAGCCTCTTCTCTTTTGTGCTTTTTCCTAAGGTATTAAAAGAACTGAAGGTCCTTTTAATAAATTTGGTAAGTGAACTTTGGGACCCTTATATATTTTTAAGGTAAAACCCTTTCAGTGAACTTGGAGCCTGGGGTCTTACAACTGATAAATAGCAAAACCCCAAATGAAGACTTAGAGCTTTCTGGTACAGACGCAAAAATCAGTAAAACACATTACTATTGATTTAAGCAGGAATGTCCTTTTAATATGAATATAGCAGATTTTGGGTTTTATCAGCTACACACATCTGCATAATCTGTTTTTACTGAATTTCCAGCAGTTACAATTTGTACATAGTGCTTTGTTACATTTATTAAACCTGTTGTCTTGAAATCCATAAATTGTCTCAAAATTCCTCTCTCTTTACAGATTACATTTTTTCACTTTTATCAAAATTGTATTCAACTGTTTTCCTGTTTTGATTTGAATCACTGATGCTTTTCTTTTTCTAAAAATGTTTGGATAAGCATGTTACTGTGTTTTCCCTTACAGAATTCAGTATATATATATTTACAGAATTCAGTTTTGCTTCACTCTGTCTGTTCACTGCCTGGATGAATAGTTCTCTGTAATATGAATCATAATCTTCACCAAACTATTTCTGCAGTCTGGATTATCCCAGGAACTCTCTCTATTTCTTCTGGCTGCACAATGCCTAATATTATTGTGAAAACATTTCGGAAGCAAAAAAGGGGGTATCATATTTTCTGTTTTCATTTTCTCCTCAAGGCCTTATCCCTGCATTTTAATTATAATTTTTGTAATTATTTTACCTTAATTTGTGCCCTGTACAAAGCAGCCATTCATGCTTAACAAAGATTGGTTACTCATCTTTGTTAATTTAAAGCATTGTTATTAGCACTAGAATTACCTATTGTGTTTAATGAGGCTTGAGACAAAGCTTAGTGAAGTCAATAGCAAATTTTCTATTAAGTAGGTACAATGATGTAGAGTATAAACTGGAATTGAAGTGAACCTTTATTTTAATTTTAAACAAACATTTATTATTTAACTAACTTTTTAATAATAGCAATAAGTCATACAATTATTAACATTTCTATTTGGGAAAATGGAATCTTTTTATGAAAAGTATGTGATGAATGATTTTGAGCTGCATTCTTTCCAGAATAGGAACACTAAATCTTACTTTGACATCAAAACATAAAATTTTTTAAGACAGCATGTAAATACTAATACCTTTAAAAGACAAACAAAATTTCCTCTGTCGAACTGCTTGGATTGATTTCCTTCTAGGCATCTCAGTAAAAACTGGGAAAAAAGAAAACAACATTAATATGAGCAAGAAGATAAAAGAGCAAAATAGATCTTCAGTCCTGAAATAATTGGCTGTAATGCTTTCATCCATAGGTGAAAGAAATATTCAAGTTTTCGTCTGAGATCCAAATGGAGCTTTCTGTTTTGTTTCTTTGCTTGTCTGGTCTTTTTTTTCTGCAGTATAACTATATTGGAAAATTAAACCTCACAAACCTGATCACTTTGACCTCTACACCTCAGAAATGCCAAAACCCATACTCACCAGTGCTAACTATCAACTACTTGAAGGAACTTCAAGCTCCTCTTCCTAATGAACAGTCCTGTGTGCTATAGCATAGGGAAAAAACCTACTTTGTGCACAAAAATGTCTGTGCTGTTCTTGTACTTTACATTATGTTCTTTGTTACAAAATACAGTATTCTACACAATTTTATTTTGTTAGTTGGGTATGACTTTTTAAATTAATCTTATATATAATTGGAACTTATTCAGATGGCTTTAGGCAAATGAAATCGTTGATCTATTGGAAAACGCAGTTGCTATCATTTAATATCAGTTAAAACTAAACATTGGCTGGACATTTTCTCTCAGACTTCTAGAGACTAATCTGTTGCTGTTTAGATTTCTAGTTTTTACTTGCATTGTTAAAGGTGAGAAGATCAGATACAGTCCTGCAAGTGAATAGAAAGCAAAAACAAAGGGCTAGGGACAAAAAAGAGAGAAGGGACAGAACAGAACACGGCAATGACTGAGGTGCTTCATGTTTTCTTATAATTTTTACTGATAATACTTGCTCTCATGTGTTCCAGGTCCCAATACCTAGTGATAAAATATGAGAAAATCAAACACTAGTAAATTAGCATGAAAATACTAAGTTAGAAGCAACAGTTTATACATAGGAGGGCAGCTCTGACATGGAAAATTTGGAGAAACGGGCTAGCAGAAACCTCATTAAGTTCAATAAAAGCAAATGGAAAGTCCTGTACAGGGATGGAGTAAACCCATACACATTACAGGATGGATTGCAACTGTATGGAAAGCAGCTTTGCAGAAAATTATATAAAAGTCCTGGCAGACAGCAAGCTGAGGATGAATCAGCAGTGTGCTCCTGAGATGATAAAGACCAAATGCGTGCTATTATAATGATTTAGGTTGTAACATAAAGAATTATCCAACAAGAGGAGAGAAGGCTTAGTCATTTGTTTTTTTTTCCCTGTACTCAGTACTTCTGAGACTGTCTGAAGTATTGTGTCCTTTTTGGTGCTTAAAATACTTTGGTACAGTAAAATATTGAAAAACTTTAATAAATTCAGTAGAAGACCTCTGTCACTGTGTGAGGGCTGGAGCACTTGATATTCAAGAAGAGGTTCAGATAGATGGATTTACTCATCCTCAAGAAAATACTAAGAGGACACTAATTGTAGTCATCAGCTAACTGACGGATGTCTGTAGAGAAGATGGAGAAATCTTCTCTGAGATGTACTGTGAAAAGATGAGAGGCACCATGTAAAAGGTATGCTGAGAGAAGTTTTGAATAGATGTAAGTGAAGAGGTGTTCAGAAGTAAGGTGATGGTAATGCAAACCCTGTTTCCTGTTCAAATTGATTAATATGTTTAATGTTACAAGTAATCCTGAAACTAGCTAGAGTAAAATATATTTAATGAAAATTTCACCTTCCTACAAATGCCATAAGTCTTAAAATGGACAAAATCGCAACAACAAAAAAAAAGAAAAATAGAAATTACTCTAGTAAGGGAAGATGAGTTGAGGTGTAATGATTTCTCCTTTATAGGTAAGACCACATTGTATTTATACAGATGGCAATATCTGTTAAGGTTAGATATGAGATTGCAGTGGCTTAAGTAACTATTTTACAAACCAAAGTTTGAGGCTTGCTTTGTTACTTGAATATTAAATCAGAAAATATCAGTGAGAATTTAATGTGATGTTTAAAAAAAATCTCATATAAGAAATAAAATTCTGAAGATCTTTCTCTATTTTTGTACAGCTCATGTGAGGGAGATGAAGCAGTAATAGTGTTGGTTAGAGAATTCTAAAACTAGCAAAATAGACGTGCTCTATATACTTAAATTGTTAAGCTGCCTTACCTCACTTGTAGTAATATAAGTGATTACACATGATTTTTAATAGTGAAGAGATTTTTTCTTTTTTTTTCCTTAGAAAGACATGTATGAGAAAATTCGCACGTTACATAAAGACAGGTAAGAGTAGACACATTGTTTAGGTCTCTCTCTTTATGAATCATTTATGAATGATTTTGCGGTATATCCATACCTACATGCCACTGGGATGTAGTGGGCCCTCATAAAGTCTATAAATACTGTTTATACAGCACCAATTAACTCTAACAAACTATAATTAATCACCTAATTACAAATAGTAGTTGATATTTGATTTCTGTGGTTGTATGGTTGGAAGAAAATCTGGCATGATATCTCAAAATATTCATATGTGAAGTTGGATGTCTGATTTACCATCTGCATTAAAAGGACATGAAAAGATGTTCAGAATGTTTAAAATAACCCACATCATCTAAACAAGAGGGGAAAACAATACTGAATATTTTGCATCCTTGTATACATGTGAAAGCAGCATAGACTTTGTTTTGTACAGAATTATTTTGGATATATTTCCATAGAGATAAACTGACACGTTTGTCATTTTCTGCTCAGTATATTATACAGTGTAATATTTTGATTACATTTTGTAAGTGTGACAGCTTTTCATAATAAATCTGTGTATCAAATACTAAGAATGTTTAGAGGTTATTTTGAAATAGGCTTATGTAAAACAATGCCTAGTGGTGACAACCTCTGATCTTAAATATTAACATATGTGTTTTAAAATGGTAATTAAATAACTATTTTCTATTTTGAAAATTGTTTAGTAACACTGTTTAAGTGGAGACATGTGGAGGAAGAGTGCTGATCTTCATTTAGGTTTTTTTCTTGCAGTGGTTTTAATTTACTCCACTATGCCTTTTCATTTCTGTAATGGGTTGAACTTGGCTGGATGCCAAGTGCCCGAACAGTCTCTCACCTTTCCCCTTTTACCAATGAGATGACAACGACTTATGGGTTTTAAGACAAAGCAGTTTACTATAAGCAAAAAGTTTGTGCGTGCAAAAAGCAAAGCAGGGAAAATCTAATGTCTACTTCCCATTCCACAAGGTCAGCTTGTGTCCTGAGAAGCAGGGCTATACGTGTTGGTTATCTCTTCAGCAGGTGGCCATTGGAAACAACCAAATGCACCCCCCCCCCCCCCCCCCCCCCCCCCCCCCTCTCTCCTTACTGCCTTCTCCGTGTTCTCTGNTATGGTCTGGAATATCCCTTTGGTCAGTCTGGGTCACCTGACCTGCTTGTGTCCCCTCTCAAAAATCTCGTCTCTGCCTCACAGTGGTCAAAACAGTGGACTGCTATCTCATAGCACTGCTAAGGCTGCTGTGGGTTCAGATAGGCCCAGTTCAATCTCTCAGAGTATCTTGGGAGATATCACAAATGAGGGACATACGAGAACTCGACATTACCACCCTCTGTAAAATCCTCCACTGAACCAGATTATTCAAAGATTAATCATACTTCATAAAATAAATGTTACCTTTTTATTTTTAATTGTTCAAATTCTATAAATTAGTAATGCATTTCATTGCAGATTAAGAAAGAAATACCTAAACTTTCTATTGACAGAGTTCCTGATGATTTCTTTCTTTCAAATCTATAAAAATTTGATTGCTATCCTCACTGACCTGCCTGCCTTTGATTGCAGGAGACAGTGGTATGTATGAACGACTTTCTGACTGTGGTTTCATTGTTGTGTTTCTTCCTAAATTTCTGCTTATTTTACCAAACACCTGAGAATTATAGAACCATAGAATGGTTTGGGTTGGAAGGGACGTTTAAAGATCATCCAGTCCAAGTTCCCTGCAACGGGCAGGCACATCTTCAACTAGATTATGTTGTTCAAAGCACCTTCCCATACTTTCCTTTGGGAAACCTATTCCCAAACTGGCTGCTCCCTAGCCTCTCATTCCCTAGTCTATACACACAACCAGGGTTGCCCCACCCTAGGTGAAGAATCCAGCATTTGCCCTTGTTAAACTTCATGTGATTACTGATTGTCCATCTCTCTAATTTGTTGAGGTCTCTCTACAGGTCTTCTCTGCCCTCAAGGTAGTGGATGGCTCCTTCCAATTTAGTGTCATTGGCAAACTTACTTAGTATTTCTTCAGGTCCTGCGTTCAAGTCGTTAATGAAGATATTGAAGAGAACTGGGCTGAGGCAGAACCTCTGCAGAGCCCCACTAGTGACAGGATGACGTTACCTGTGAGCCAGTCACCCATCATGTAAGACGGTTATTCACCTGTATGCTGGACATTTTGTCCAGAAGGATACTGTGACAGACAGTATCACAAGATTTGCTGAAGTTCAAAAAGATTACATCTATGGCTTCCCTTGATCAGCTAGGTGGGTTACCCCGTTGTAGAAGGAAATCAGGATTGGCAAGCAGGACTCTACCCTCAGGAAGCTGTGTTGGTTGTGACCAATGACTGTGTTGTTCTCCAGATGTTTTTCAAGACCTCCCTGACTAATCTTTTCCATGATGTTGACATTTTAGAGAATGATTCACGTTAGCCGTCTTAGACATTCACCTTCATATGGAACGAACTGATTGGCTGAAGTACACATCTTTCCAGTTACTGTATAGGTAATTCAGAATTTTTCTTATTGGACTTCTAACTGATGAGGTCTGCCCCAAGTCCTGTTGTGTATTTGCCAAACCTATACAGGTGATGTAACAGTGCTGTACAAAACTGATATCTTTGAGCACCTCTAATGACACCACATTACTAGAATTTGGTAAATATATCCTCATAAGGCCCTAGACATCGAGTTATGAGCTCATTGAAGGAGTTTTATTTTAAAAATATACAAGAATTCAAAAATTCAGCTTCTGAATTATTTAAAAGGGCCTTCATTTCTTTTGTACCTTGAAAGAGTGTACAGAAGAAGACACTGCATATATTCCCTGGGAGGTCAAATAACGCACTTTTACTGGCGAACTTCAGAAAATAAGAGAACTTGGCAAAAATTTAAAGGGCAACATTCAACCAAAATAAAATATTCCACAAAGCATTGTTTTAGCACATGTTAACCAATAGAACTTAGCAAAATCCAACCCATCCAGCTTCAAGAAAAGAAATTACAAGAGGAAGTAAGGAAAGAGAGAGAAAAAGAGAATTATAGTTACCACCCCTAGATCCAGTGCGGATCCAGCTACCAGGAATCCAGGATATGGCAGGGCCATGATAATGCAGTGGCTATATCGTAATGGTTTTGTCTGTTCTGACCCTGTGTGGCCATCTGCCCCATCCTCCCCCGGATCATGTGGGACTTCTAGCCACTCTGTGACTGGATTCAGGCTCCAGGGCAGGGTGATGGGCAGTGCCCCTGGTATGTCAGCTGTTCTGAGGCTGAGTTAGGGGCTCCAGGGTGTGGTATAGGGCAGTGCCCTGGTATGCCAGTGACTGACATTTGCATCACAGAGAAGAGATCAGTGCCTGCTCCTCCTCTTCCTCTCATGAGGAAGTTATAGACTGCAATGAGGTCTCCCCTCAGTCTCCACATGTCCAGGCAAAACAAGCCAAATACAAACCAGGTGACCTCAGGAACTCCTTATATAGCTTTTTGTTTGTTTTGTTTTAACTTTTTAAACTAAGCATTTCTTACAACATTTTAACGAAAGTTGTGAGAGGTTTGTAAATATGCTATATTCTTTTTACCACTAAGATTTTTGTCTCATCAGTAAAAGATTAGTAAAAGGCAGAACTTTTACATTATCTATTGTTTTCCCTCAATTTTAAATATGAAATTGATTAAATTTGTTTGTTGATTTTTTTTCCAGCCAACACATTAGGAAACGAAAAAAGATTAGCTCTTAAATGTAGAATAAATTAAATTGGTATTATTGGAAAATAGTTGAAAAATCTTTGGGTGTAGAAGGGGGCAAAGGAAATTCAACAGAAGGTGAGCAGCATCTCTGATGACATTTTCAGTATGAGAGTATTGCAGCTACAAATGATCTAAGCTGTACCCAGTATATGTTGTCCCTGACAGATGAAAATCCATTTTTGGCATGATGTTCAACCACTTTCAGAATCACTGTATCAGCTAGATATTCAAAAAGGGGGGAAAAAAATCTAGTAAAATCCAAAATCCATCTGTTCATCTCTGTCTTCCCTAACTGCTAGAGACAGAAAATGTTCCTGTCTTGTGCTTCTCTCCCCTCAGTAGCAGTCATTACATACAGGAGAGCTGAGATTGCACTGTAAACGGAAAAACTGGAAAGAATACTGTATAAATGAAGTCTAGTTCTCTAATACTGTCAAACACTCTAGATCTTCATCCTCCCTGTTCAGCAGTCTTGGAAGTTGTAAATTTGGGGCCTTTTCAACTAAGATGGTATCAGACTGGTTGCTTGCCCTTTTCTTTCTTTCAGTGATTTATTTACTATTAGGTAGCTCTCTTATAATTATTCTACCATGGCTCTATTTCCAATTGATGAAGCACACACATTCTGGGAAGTAGACAGCTTTGCTTTGAATGTCGATGGATTACCTGAGCAACAGAGCTGGTAAAGAAACATTGTAATGCCAGTTATGAATGGATTGTCATGTTCTGTCAGAAGTTTACTTAAACTCAATGTTTGTGTCCAATTCTAAGTATTACTATATCACTTCTAGGATTAGGAGTAACTCCTAGGATAGAATTTTCCCTATTTATTAGGAAAAATAGGGTTTTTTTATTGTTGCCCACAACATGCTGCAGAGTAAAATAGAAATGATAATTTTTTTTCTTTAACTCCTGAATACTGCTACATTGTACTATATTGTAATTTTTCCTGACTATGGATTTTACATTTAATATTTTTTATTGTCAGTACTTCAGTGTATTTTTCACTTGTTTTGACCATCATTTGCACATGAAAGAACACTCAGAGGGTATGCTTGCTACATTCACCACATCCATTTATAAGATCTAAAAAGGACTCTTTTTACCTTGACGAGGCAAATTAATTATTGATTTATATTAAGGTTTGTCAGAATATCTTATTTCATGACAGTTAAAAGTTTTTCTCTTAATTGTTTGACAAATAACCTAGTCTCTACAGAGTTGTGCATGTTGGCACTGGGTGTCTGGAAAGTAATTTTTTTTCTTAACATTGGGAATTTACCCTGTTGAAAAATATTTTTTCTTGAAGCATATGGTATTTTGCTCTTGGGATTAACGTAAATATTCCCTTTTCTTAAAATTAAATTCCAGAGGGGCATTAAGCTAAACAAAACATATTTGACTTGTGAAACAAAACAGACGGTATAGCATAAGGATCTTTTGCTTCACTTAATTTTTTTTTGTTTCTAATGAAATACTGCTCCTTTTTATGTTGGTCACAAGAATACCGTCCAACATCAGCATTAGAAAAGCAAGCCAAAACAATGATAGTTTTATAATTATTATATAATCCAGAAAAAAACCAAAAACAAAACAAGCATGAATACACAAAATGTATATTAGGATTTGTTCTCAGGGTAACGCTGCTTTTGCTTAACCTTTTACATCAGCTGGATTCACTCAAGTATAATAAGAATTTATATTTACTTCATTCCTGTCTGTTATTCTATAGGAATAAATTTTATGAATGTTGATATGAACATTGTTTTGACTATTATTTGATTTATATGCCCTGATTTCTTGGCCCCTAAAGTGAAATTATTGCAAATGAAAGAAGTCGTCACACACAAGAAATACCCTGAGGCTGAAATCATACATTATGCAATGGTTCATTTCTGTTTCAGACTAGAAGTAGAGCGGTATCTTATTCTTCTGATTTGTCTCCTCAGAGTCTGTTTTTTTCAGAGCCAATAAGACAAATAATAATATCAAATTATGATTAAATGTGTTAGTATCCACATAGTAACTGAATGAAGGACTTAGCATGGAACAATCAGTTTTTAGTGTAATTCTTTATTGTTCATACATGCAATTAAAAATAAAAAAAAGGTCATGTGTGATTCGTGAAGAAGTACAGTCTCTAAACAAAATTCATCTCAGTACCTTGTGTCAATGTATTAGTGTCGCGGGCAGAATGGGAGCCTCAGGCTAAGTTATTAGAGAAGCCCTCCTGTTGAGTCACGAACTGCAGAAAGGACCCTTATGCTCCTTCTCAGAGATGAGCCTGGATGCAGCTGGATCCAGTCCTGGCCCGAGACTTAGTCAATTATTCATGTCTAAAGGATTGCATAGGTGTAATTAAAGCTTTATACAACTTTGTCCCTCAGGATCAAAAATGGCAACCCAAATATATTTATATAAAAAAAATTATTTATTTAAATTGATTATGATAATAATTAGACTAAAAGATCCTAATCGGAATTACTTATTACACAGTGTGTTGGGTTTTGGTGGCTAGGTTTTCGGTAGTGGAGAGGCCTACAGGGGAGGGTTCTTTGAGAAGCTGGGTGCAGGTGCCCAGGTGCTGGCAAAGGGAACTTCAAGGCCTCTGTGAGGAGCAGCCAGGGCTGCCCCATGTTGGAGACAGCCAGTTCCAGCTGGCTTCAACGGACCTTCCACAAGGCATAACTGAACCCCTCAGCCATGCTTGTGGAATTTAAGGGAAATCAGGATAAAATGCTGCACAAGCAGTGTAGAACAGCTGAGAAGCAGCCCTGTGAAGACTAAGGTCAGAGAAGAGAAGTGGGAGGAGGTGCTCCAGGTTCTGGAGAAGGACTGTCCTGGAGCCTGTGGAGGACCACTGTGGAGCAGGTAGACATGATCTGAAGGAAGTTGCAGCCCATGCAACCCATGCAGCAGCAGGCTCCCTTTTTCTCCTCCTGTTCTGCTAAGGAGGGGGCATGGGAGAGCAGCTGGGTGGGTGTCTGGCATCCAGCCAAGGTCAACCCACCACGGTCAATTTTCCTCTTGTGTCAAACTGGAGAAATATTGCAAAACAAAGCAGTAGTGCAGGGAATATGTTATTTGCTACTGACATCTCTAATTAAAATGAAATAATATGCATACAGCACCAAAGCCTGATACAATAGAAATTGTCAAAACTCACATAATTATTTGATATGGATTTCATCAACAATTCCGATCCTACTTTCTCTAAACTCAATTTATTGGATTCAGGGGTGTTATTATATCTTTTAATGAAAATATTTCAGAACTTACATCTGACTTTTGTATTCTATGTTTAAATTAGGTAATGACCTCTGCTTTTCTTTAGTTTCTCATCATTTCCTCAGTTCTTCATACCTCTACTGTTCTTTGTCTTTTTAACACCTTCTACCTTTCCATATTCTGTGCTACCCACCATCCCCTTTTCTCAGTAATGTAAATATGTCACAAGGTAACATTCACTAAAATTCTGTAATGCAGAAATACAGCATTAGAATGTACATAGAGAATGTTGTTTTCTCCCTTTTCTAACTGTCAGCACCACATTTTTTTTTTAATCATCATCTCCATACAAGACCTAGTCTCACCCACATGAATCTAATCACCAATGAAAAGACATGTTTGGCAACTGTAATCTTCTATTTACCATGGCAGAAGTAATGCTTATATTTCATACAATCCTTCCAATCTACACAATTCATGCAGTTAGTCTGCTATTCATAAGTGACAAATCTATTGTAATTTAACTGTAGTTGCTGTATCTGCTATGTCTCTTAGCCATATGTCTTGGGGTGACTTTATGATGTATCCCATATCACCTACTCTATGCCAGAAAAATGAATCTTGTGCCTTTCTGTGCCTTTAAACTGAGCCCGAGAGGAGAGAGGAAGGGACAAAAACAGCCAAAGGAACTTTTTCAAAACATGTCTGTGTTCCAAGGTCACTACTTCACTCTCTTGTTCTTCTGCTGCAAAGAGTATTAGCTGCTGCAGGAGCGGGGGGTAGGGGGGGAAGGAAGCAGTCGCTTCTTGCTTTTCCAGCCAGCTGTGGCTTCTGTTTCTTCAGAGAGAGATGAAGAGTTGAACTCCTGTGTTCTCCTGGGACTTTGGTTTCTTCTTCCTCTCTTCTGGACTTGTTCAGAACACCAGAACATCGGGACCTCACCAGGAGGCCTTCCATCGGCCTGCAGGGGGGAGTCCCCCATGGCGACCCAGCAGGGAGACAGCACTCACAGAAGGACTCTAAAATCTTCCAGGGTTTCTCTCCATAATGAGAGATTTTATTATTTAGCATTATTATTCTCTTCCTGTGTGTTTGTTAAATGAATAGTTTTGTATCTTCTTCACTTTCCTTCGAGGAAATATTTCTTTTCCTGAACCTGTTTGGGGGAGGGGTGACTGCAACCTGTTTTCTATCAGAGGATAGTTTTTTCCCTCTCTCTGAATTTGTCTAAAACCAGGACACCACAGAAGACAAATAAATGTAAAACTTGCACCATTTTATCTCACCTAGCTAGGTTATGAACATCCAGGAAAATTTTACATTTCTAATACTTTTAATACATAAGGAGTACAAATTTCTCATGTCTGCCATATTCAGCGATTTCTTAAATATGAATCATTCAAAACATTAACTAAGTCCTGAGTGCAATGAAAGGTAGCTGCCACAAAGTTCAGCTTCTCTCTTCTTTAAAAGTTCTTAAAATATTTTAAGTCCTTTTTTTTATCTCTGTGTCTTGCTCCAGACCATTTTACATGAAAATACCACAGGTTTCACATCTTTCTCTCATCCATTAGTCTGAGTCAAGTATTTAAAAAAGTAAAAGCAAGTATTTAAAAGTAAAACAGTATTTAATTAGAATAAAGTTTCATGAAAGAAGAATAAAGACTCATAAAAGAAGGAATTTTGTGAGAACAATTCAAGCTAAATTCTCATTTTGTGTTGGTGGGTTTTTTTGTTTGTTTGGTTGGGTTTTTTTTTTGTGTGTGTGTGTTGTTTTTTTTTTTAAATTCCGGTCTGTTCAAGTGATACTTAACACAGAATAGACTGGAAGAATTTAGTGTCAGTGTATGAATAATTTTCCATTATATTAGATGGACCTCTCAGACCAAAGACTCTATTTAAAATAAGTGTGCTTGTATTCAAACAAAATTTAATACACTCTTCTAAATTTGACCTTTCACATTGATTTATAAGATACTTTTTCTACTGCAAAGAAGATTAATTGAGTCACATTTGAATCAACATTTTAGGTTATATTTTACACACTCATAAACACAACCACAGAGGAACTCAGAGAGACAACGCCAGGAGCGGAAGACCAAATAATATTCTGCCAGGGTACTCTCAGCTCCACCACCATGAGAGTCCCAGGTGACTCTGCATGTCATAGCACCTCTAAGGGTGACAGCACAGTAGGGTTTGCCTATTGGGATCAATAAGCCAGAGAGAGGAGCAGCTCTTGGTGCTGCTGGTGTTCATGTGAATGCTCTATGGGTCTGCCTGTTATCTATGTGGCTGGTATGTGGTGGTGTGTGTGTGCTCTGTGTGCTCATGCCTGTGTCAGTCTTCCTGCTGATTAGACCTGAGGATGTGGGTCTGTGGCAGCCTTATCTTGGGCACAATATATTTTCCTCTAGAAATATCTGTAATTTCCCCTAAAAATATCCAAGAAATAATTGTGTAAGATACCTTCTAACTTCCAGGTAATCCTTTACTTCTGATGTATCATTGCAAAATTTCCCTTAAAATATTTTCAGTACATCTGGAGAATGACAGAAATTAATTATAAATTTAAGATTGCTTTCCAATTACTGAAAATATCTAATAAGTTACTGAGAAGATGATTGAAAATAAGTTATAAAGAGAGCCACACAAATTGCATTTTGATTTGAAGAACTTTTATGTAATTCCTACTCACTAATTTTGGTTCATCTTGGTCTCATACCCTGTGACTTTTTCTTTGAGCTTCAGATTCAAATGAACTTCTCACTTCAAAGCAAGGTTCAATCAATGCAGAGATGTTTCTTCAGCTTTCATGTCCACACCAAGTGAAACTGCAAGCAGCTATTTGATACAATTCCCTAATAGAAGCATTTTGTTTCTTGAAAAGTTTCTGTGCATTAAGAAGTCTGCTGAAGAGTTTCAAGCCTGTAAAATAATCACAAACCCCAGAAAATTAGCCAAGTTATATTTTTTCTAGCTAACAGCATCAAGTGCTGAAGATGATTAATGACTAAAGTGTGTAAAAAACCAAAACCAAACCAAAGAGAAGTTTGGCATTGCAAAGGAGTCAGAGTGAAATTAACTTTTCATAGGAGCTGTTTGCTACATGATTGTACATGCACTTTTCTGGAGGTTTTTTCAGCCACTTTTGCAATTCATACTACCGTCTGCTACCAGATTAAGTCTGATTTTGGGTAAAAAATCTGATTTCTCATTTTTCTTGACATTTCATGATTCCCCCACTGTATATTTTTTTCCAATATTTTTAAGTGCCAAGTTGTTTCTTTGGCCTAGATAAAATTATTTCAGTAAAATGTTTTGCGTTTCCTTTTTTATAATAATTCTGAGTGTGCACAGTTCAATTGTTGGAATATAATGCTAATAATTATTTTTCTATATTGTTTGTTACATACCATACTTACTGTCAGATTTCTGTAGGATTTGTTGCGGGGTTTTTTGTCTATTTAGTTCCTTTTTAATTCTGTGTGATATTCTATTACGTAGAAATCCTGAAATCTTCACTTAGCTGATTTTCTTTAGCAATATACAATTACATATGTGTTCATAATTGAATGAACTGCTTCTGAGAATGCATACCAAAAAAGGTTTGCAAAGGATAAGACATAAAATCTGTGAGTGCCTTCTCACAGCAACTTCACAGCATGACTTACTATGTCTCCGACAGTTCATTCTTATGTATTTCCTGAGTAGCAGATGATGTCCGTCCTTGAACAGGTTTCTGACAGTACATATTTTTATGAAAATAAGAAATAATGTAGTAGAGACCAAATTAATTTTCACTTGTGACCTCAAAACCAATTAACTCATTTAATTCATTTACTGAAGTGCCATTGATATTCTCAGAATTTTACCGTATAAATATGAAAGTTACTGGCTTAAAGTGGGAAAAAAATATGCTGATTTGAAATCAAAGCATTAAAAGCTGACAGAAGTGTCATAAAAGTTCAATATTTTTTCTAATTAACACTCTGGAAGAGTTATTTAGATGCTTCATAGCCTTTCATTAAGAATCTACCCATATATCATCTGACACCTCTCTAAAAAATTTGCAGATATCTACTGATAAAAGAGTTTTTCCAGAACAAAAGTGAACTTGATATATCAAAGTACCATTTGATATATCCATATCAAAAACTCCACATATATCAATCCTTTATCCTCACTTATCTGAATGAATTTATCAAGTATGGTCTAATGTCTGAAGGGTCTCATGTTGTTGCTTTTTTTATTTCCTTGATCTGTAACCTGCAATATCATCCACAATTCCTTCTCTCTTAGCTATAGTGTAGCTTTACCTGCTTCTTGCAGTAGCTTCTTAGAGAAGTATTTTTAGCTTTGCCATTGTTGAGACCAAAATTGTTGTTAGTATAGTAAATTAGTAACTTAAAATGTTAGTATTAAGGCTTTCCAAATACTCTTTAGGTTTACATCAGAAAACTTGTCAAAAGAAAGCAAATCAGACGAAAGACTTTCTAGCTTATGGTAAAAGTCTTTTTCATCAAAAAAGTAAAGCTTAATGTGACAAAGTGGTCCTGGTCGATGTTATAACACAGTAATGTTGCAGGGAGTTTACTCCTTTTGCTGTCATTAGAAAAGAAATACTTAGGAATCAAAAGGATCATGTTTTAAAAAAATCAATTATTATTATTTTTATCCTGTGTTTGTTCTTCATTTTGATACAGTTTAAAAATCTGGTTTTATTGTCCCTCATTTTTGTTGCTTAATCATTAAATTTACTTTGGTGTAAAAAAGGAAAACCAACAGTCCCCTGCTCCAACCCTGCTGTAGTCAGATAAAAAATCTTAACGAAATCCACCAATTCTCTGTCTATTCTCTGATACAGTGTTTCTATACCTAATGAACTGACAGACAACAAATCCAACAAAAGAGTCAAGATTTGAATCTAAATATTTTAGTATTCTTATATTTTAGATTCCAACCACAAAAACATTTCAATAATTTTTATATTCAGTTCTCTAGATAAGATTGTCTGCTTTGTATAAATGATAGAATGTCACAGGTTACTTTTATGCTTCCTTTAGTATTGCTGTTAATTTCTGTTTTACTAAAGTTTTTGTTCTTATCAATTCAGCACAAAACAGTCAAATACACTTTTCTTTTAGTATTTTATATCATGCGGGATGCCTTGATCATTATTTGGGGAAAATGGCACTTCTCATGATCACTTTCAGTACTCCAAAATACTATTTTTGTATATATTATGCCATATTGTCTCAACCAATTTCACAAAACAGTGATGGGAGATGTCAGCTAGGGCAATATATAGCACAAATAGGAAATTATAACATCACCGTTTCTTTCTGATTTTCTGAATACAAAGAGAGAAAAGTAAGTTAGTATGTTTATTCCTGGGCTAATCAAAAATCAGAAAGGAGGAAAATTTGAAAATTATTAATTCTTTTGAAGATAGATCTTTTGTTCTTTTGATTGAACTTCCAGAAAATGTTAATCACAGCCCCCATAAGATTCTAAGAGATCAACCAGACTAGATTAGTGAGACAAACTGCAGAATTCATTGAATAAATTATGGGTATATTAAGCAAGGTAGCATCAGTAATCACAGTTATTCAAGTTTGCCACCTGCCTAGTGATTAGCTTCCTATGAGCCTCATCATAGTAATGTTTTAATAAGGGGTTTGGATGAAAGTGAAATAGTAGCTTAACAGCTATTTGTGGGAATTCTTTTCCTGCTGATCATGTGTAGTACAGAAGAAAATGAAATGCATGCAACAGCATTAAGGATTTTTTCCATCACAGCTGCTGTATGTGCTATTTCACTGTGGTGAAGCTACTTCAGACCTCTCAGTTAGAAGTTTCAGCTTCCATAAAGAATCTAAAGTAATGTTACAGTGGATATGTAGACATCTAGATTGAAGAATTGCTCTTCCTTTTTTGTGTCCCTAAATAATATCTCTGTATAGATATTTTTTTTCCCAAAGCAGAACTAAAATTGTTCAGTGTTGATGAATTTGGTGAAATGAAATTAGCTCAGTATTTTAATGAACCCCTGGTTTCTTAGCAACTTCAGATAAAATTCAGCTCCCATGAGAAGTTTCTCAAAATCCATGTATATCCATTTACCATAACCAGATTCTAATGTTGAGGTTTCTGCACTTCCCCATGGAAGACGCTCTACACCATAAGCAGCGTGTCCTGACAAGACTCATAGACTTAAGAGCTAAAATCTCCTTCTTCCTCCAGATGTCTACATGCTCTCAGAACTATAATATAGTTCTAATTTATTCCTGCCAAGCCCGAATAGTTCACTTTTCATCATACACCAAGGATACAAGTCAACAAAAGCAGATTTGTTTCATCTTACATTTGGATCTCTGAAGTTAGGCTTAAAGAAAACAAACTGAAATGCAAGGCACTTTTTTTTTGGAACCTGTTTGTAGTTTATTATTACTATAATGAGATAAACAGGCCTAGCAGAAACATTTGATCAACAATTTTTCATGTGGGCCAAAAGACCACTTCCACTGTTTAAAAGCATAAATGAAGATCAGGACAGTTCCAAGGTGTGGACCTCAGTTAGCAAACCCCTTTACAGAAATAATAGAAGAGCAAATCAACATTGTCTACTCTATCAAAACCCAAACCTTACACGGTTCTTGGAAACTGAGGCATACCTAGTTTTCCATAATTGAATTTAAAACAAAACACACAACCCTCTGGATTTTAATGTGATTTTTTGCCCATTGAGTAGCTACAAGGTGAAACAAAGGCATGTAAGTCTTTGGAGAAGACAAACACAAATAGGAAACGAACACTTTGTTGCAGCAGATCTCATTGCTGTTCATTGCTGACTGCTTGAAACAAGTGGCAAAAAGAAAATTTTCTGATATACTGTCATCAGTATTCAAATATGAAATAGTAAACTTTAATTTACTGTTTGTGAACCTGAGAGACAGAAGATTTGACTGGTTTCATTAGGGTGTTTTTTGGTTTTGTTTGTTAGTTTGAGTTTATGGGATTTTTAAGGTGAACATTTACTTCCCAAGGTATAAGTAATTTTTAACATTGAATGCTTTCTTTACAACACAAGCACATTTGCTCTACAAAACATACTATAGCTTGCTATTGCCTGTTACTTTATCAGACATGTCACAGTGAACAGTTCTGAGGTTGATAAAGCATGCTTTCCATGTATACTCTCTCTTCTTTTTATGTCATAAAATGACACTACAATGACGATGATAGATAATATAATTCTATTTTGAAAGGGCTATATTGTATGCTTTATTTTTTGCTTTTTATTAGAAAATCATTGGGGTTTTTCACAGTTTTATCATTGTTAAACTTACCACAATGAATATGTGGAGTAAGTCATTAAAAGGTATAGGGGTTTATATTTTAATCTGTAAAAATAAAGATACTAAAAATCCTCATGCAAATGAAGGAGTGTTTAGAGAATGTGATATAGTAAACTTGGGGGGGCTATAAGAGAATACAGGAATCTTTCTTACTCCTTTAGTGATGTGTTGCGTTGTCAGTCCTGATATTTCTGGAGAACTGGGAACATCTCCTTGGGACTTCACATCAGGTAATGCAGCAGTTGCTTTCAAGTCTCCTTCACCTTGTGCCACAGTGTGTTTGAAATGCTCTGATCCACCAAAGTATCGCTTCCTCATCTGATTTTCTCAGAGATGCAATACTTTCCCCCTCTCCTGGTTCATACAGCATTTTGCTCAAAGAGGGCAGAGAAATACTAAGGAAGCAAGAGGGAGTAGACAAAAATAGTATGAAGGAGTAAGTACAGTTTTCATTCCAGTTCTAAAATAGGATTCTGAAGTCCCATGATCAAACTGACTGTGAATGGCAAGGGAGGGAAGTGATGGAGTTGAGAAGGGATTATGAATCCAATGCACAGCAGGATGATCATTAAATAACAAAAAGGTGTCACAGAGAAAAGCAAAAGGCTTGTAATGCAGACATCAGTGCCAAAATTACTTTGATAGTATTTGATATAGTATACACATAGAATCATAATACTCCTAATCTAACAGTGTGTATACATCACCAGCGACCATTCCTTGGCATTTTTTAAAGATACTAGTACTGGCTTGTCTATGTTTGCTTGTTTCCAATTCTTGCTCCACTCAGAAAGAGCATAAGGAACTGAGGTTTAATTACCTAAACAGCATTTGAATAAAAAAAGAGAATGAGGAAGGCAAAGGACATAAAGAACTGCAAGCTATCAAGGGTTCCTCCTTGTTTTGTAATATGCACCAAAACAAATATTGCCTTCTCACACT
>WEIV01006025.1:47623-93104 GCA_013390005.1 Calyptomena viridis | reverse complement strand
ATGAAGCACTGAAAGCAGCTGAGCAGCCGGCACCTGAAATGACTGCACCTATGGTAAAGTGATTTACATGACGACAGTACCAGGAAAACTGTTGTTAGTAATGAATCCACTAAGAAGCAGTTTGCAACAGACTGTTTCCGTGGAGAAGACCCCATGAGGAAAGCTGGGGTGGGACTCTCTCACTCTTCTGAACAGCAGCAAAGAAAATCTCTGATTGTAACCCCCCCCCACACACATACCTGCCTTCCCGAGCTGTTGGGGGAAGGTGAAGGATCTTAAAAGGGAGGGGTGGGGGGGGAGAAAGGTGTCTGTAACAGCTATCAAACTGCTCACCCTTAAACTCTTAAGCTCTGATTTTAGTAGTAGTTGTAGTTGTAGTAGTAAACTCTTAACATTCTAAGTTAGAGCCTGTTTTGCTTGTGTGAAGTAGTTAATAAACAGTTGCTTGTAATCCTTATCACAAAAGTCGGAGGTTTTTTTTTTCCCTTCTCTGAGAATTTTAGATCTATGTGTGGGCTCTCGGCTTTTGGCCAGAGTCAAACCTTGACAACACTCTATCATCCTTTTACCTGTGGAGTTATTTTTAATTTATTGCCAACCAATAAATTTATCGTCTGCTACTTTCTGACATGCATGGGACTCTACATTATGTCTTTTGACATAACAGAAATCATAACTCTTTCAGGAAAAGAGATTTACTTGTTTTGTGTTAATTTTGGTGGACTAACGATTCTTAAAATACATATAGCTACAAAATAATGATTGAGAGGTAAAGTGTATTATATAGCTACAAAATAATGATTGAGAGGTAAAGTGTATTATAAATTTCTTTAACTATGATATGACCTTGGCAATTTTAGTGGTAAAGTTTATTATAACCCACGGATTATCCAGTGGAGGAGAATTATGTATTCCTGCTTCTTCCATAAGTAACAGATTAATCAAACTTCAAATGGTCTTGGTATGTGGAAGGCAGTGAGAAACTTCTTGTGTTTAGAAACACTGTGAGAGGATCATAAAACTCAGTATGTACAATGGGCTAGTTTTCATGCTGCATTTATTCTGACTCTATCCATTGTAATAGCAAACCATGCGGAAAAATATGTCCAAAATATTTTTCTGGATAAAAAACAAAGTTATGTAACAGTTTTCTAGTACTGATTAATTTCTAATATATGCTCATTCAAATATATTTTGATGAAACTGAATAAGGTTGGTCAGGTATGCATTTTTCTGTCTTGCCATCAGAGAATATACAAGTCCTATGGTTTGATAGTAAATTAATTAGTTTTAAAAATACTTATGAATTCATGCAACATAGAGTTGATACTCGGACTGAAAAAGAGACTATAGAAGTCTCTTTTATAGAAGATTAGACATTTTTCAGGTTTTTCCATGTCATCCTTTAACTTGTCCTTTAACCACTATTAATAAACCCTACTATCAAAATAACCAGGAAATATTAATATACTAAATCTTCCATTTTCTTAATGTGTTCAGGAAAAATTCCAGCTGATTTAAAGAAAAGGCAAAATCTTAAAATACTTTCCAAAGATTACAGAAAGATGTCAAAATACTTTTACAGGTTTGTCAATAAGGGGAATTTCCCAGTCTTTAGGAGGAAGAGAATGACTTCAGTATTGAACTATTTTTTTCTTCTCCTAATAGGTTTACATAAAGATTGACCATGTTAATACGCATCCAATAGGTTTTTTTAATTTTATTTTTGCTAATGCTGGTAACCCACAATATTTGAGGTTTATGAATAGTAGAGAGTTATATTTTTTCTGTGAGGTTAAAATATTATTAACTACATAAAATTCCTGTCCACCAGTTTCCTTTTCCTCAGATTGTGTTTTCCTTTTAATTTACTTTTTTTTTCATTTAAATTATGATAAATACGTAGACATAGGTAAGCAGGATTTCAGCAATATACATTTTTATACTACTGTCTTAGAAGGTATCCAAATTTTCATCTATAAGCAAGAATTTTAATCGCTTCAGACTTCCACATATGGAATAACTGTAGAAATACTCTATGCTTTTACTTACATCTTTTGTCATAGCCTAGTTGTACCTAGTATATCCTGAGATAATGACACATTGTATTCCATTTTAGGATGCATCTTCAAATGAAATGGTAACATGATTTCAGCTTTTTTTTTTTTTTTTTATTTCTTATAATCTAACTGCCTACAAGTAGTACAACTAGTTTAAGAAATTGTTTTGGTATCTGTTTTCAGATGTTTTAAGGTTTGAACTGATGAAATAATGCCTACAATGCCAAAACAATGCTCTGATCTGGAGTTCTTGCAGATTATTTAAATTCTGTGACTGTCTGGACATTTTCACCTTGCTTTTTATATGTCTTTCTATGTGCATGAAGATACTAAATATCATTACTTTTGCTAATACCTATATAATATATATAATATAATAATATAACGCTCATGGATTTTGGCACAGGGAAGTCACTTAAGTTTTTCAACATTTCAGACTTCAAGAAGAATCAAGTGTTTGCTTACAGACTGAACAGAGTAGGCTGATATTACTCATGTGTTTACAGTTAACTATACCCATAAAACTTTTGCTTAGATATAGCATGTTTTGTGGTAGGATTTTGTTGTTGTTCATATATTGCTCTTCATTTGAGCCTAGTTTTGCACATTCTGGAACAAGTAGTACATAAATCAAACAAGACATGAGAGGAAAAATACTATATGTACAGTAGCTTTTCTGCAGCCATACAAAACAGGAACCTGTAGCTGTTATGTGGCACAATGCAACTGGCAACCAATATAAGCTGTAATTTTTTTAAATAATATAATATTAATTTTGAAACCTAATTACTCTAGGTCTTTCCACATATTTCCTTAAAATAAATTTGCATTTTATGTTTAATTTGAGTTGCTATCATCATGTTCATTGCTATGATTTTTCTTACAATAAAAACTGTTATAGCAAAGAATTGTTTGCACTCAAATAACTTTATGTTTTCATATTTTTATATTTGTTTATACGCCTTTATGTTTTAGTGAATTCTGAATATTTCACGTCTCCATTCAGGTTAGGAAAATATAATCATAACGTGCAGAGCAAACAAGTCTTGAGCCAGTCTGCATTCTCTACAGCCACTCTTACACAGATACCTAACTTAGCGCATCTTCAAAACCAGACAAAATATTACACAACTTTGTGAAAATCAGACATATTTGGGCAACCAGGTGCTCAACTAAAAGTCTCTTTTCATTAAAATACTGTTGCAACATAGTCAGCTAAGGTTGGCAGAAGTCACATGGGAGAACCCAGACTTCATTGTGGAAGCAACTCTGAAATAACTGTCTAAAATTAGCATGTTCTGACAATCCAATTTAAAAACTTGGAGGTTGTAATCATGACATCAGAGGTAAAGAATGGTAGGCTAAAAAAAAGCAGGTTTTAAAAGTCAAATCTGAAGTATGAAAAAATTTAATTATGCTAAATGTTCAAAATCTAAAAAGAGAGACAGATAATTTTTTAAATCTGTAGTTTGACAGAATGTAAAGCCTGTCTGCTGGAAGAGACGTTGAACTACAAGCATGGCATAGGAGCATAGAAAAGGCCAGCAGGAGTAGGAAAGTTACTTTCCCTCTGTACTTGGCCCTGGTGAGGTTGCATCTTGAATCCCCTATTTAGTTTTGGGCCCATCACTACAAGTAAGACATTGAGGTGCTGAAGTGAGTCCAGAAAAGGGCATCGGAGCTGATGAAGGGTCAAGGGCATAAGTCTTACAAGGAGCAGCTGAAGAAGATGGGGTTGTTTAGACTGTGGAACATGATGCTGAGGGAAGACCTTATTCCTCTATGCAACTACCAGAAAAGAGGTTGTAGCCAGGTGTGGATCAGTCTCTTCTCCAAGATAACAAATGACAGGACAAGAGGAAATGGCTTCAAGTTACACCGGAGGAGGTTTAGATTGGATATTAAGAAAAACTTCCTTCACTGAAAGTCAAGCATTGACCAGGCTGCCCAGAGAAGTGATAGAGTCACTGTTTAAAAGATGGGTAGCTGTGATGCTTAGGCACATGGTTTATTGGTGGGCTTACCAGTTAGTAGTTAGACTTGATGATCGTAAAAGGTCTTTTCCAACCTAACTGATTCTATGATTCTATGAAGAGGAAATTATGCTCCATCTATTGATAAACAAGAACATAAATAGTGCTCTCTCAAGAAATTGAAGAAGCTTTTTAATGAGAGTTTAATATAATGCAGTCACAGTTATTTTCTGTCAGTGCCACAAGCATTGTCAAATGAAGTTGAGCATGGTCAGACAGGAAAGTTTCCCTAGCAGAGATGTACAATTCAATTGCTCACCATCTGGTGACTGATTCCCAGTCAGTTCCTGAACAACATTCCCTGGCTGGCCTTGCCCACAATTTATATACTGAGCATGATGTATATTTTATGTATATTTTATGGAATATCCCTTTGGCCAGCTTGGGTCTTCTGTCCTGTCTGTGTCTTCTTCCAACTTCTTGTACACCCTTTTACTCTCCAGCCTCCTCACTGACCAGGACAGTATGAGAGGCTGAAGAAACACTGACTTAATGGAAGCATTGCTTAGCAACAACTAAACATCAGTGTGTTTTCAACATTCTTATCCTTAATCCAAGATACATCCCTGTCCCAGTTACTGGGAAGAAAATTAACTCTATCCCAGTTGAACTCAAGACAATAGTATATTTCATCTCTTTTGTAAAATAAGGATCTTTCACTATCAGTAGAACTAGAAGCCATAAAAGTATTGTTTTCCTTTATGGATACCTATTGAAAAAAATAATCTCAAATGTACAATACAAATATAGACCCTTCAAATACCACACTTTATATACTACCCCAAAACCAACTTCATATTCAGTGACTGCAGCCATCTGCTGTCCCTGTTAGAGATGAAACATCTATCAGTTTTGAATATCCCCTCGAACTTTCTTTCATCTTCACCCTGCTCACGAGACCAGTTTCCAATCAAGCATTTTATGTTTCTTTACCAAAACCTATCATGCTCATTTACACTGTGATAGAGTTAATATTCTTAATAGAGTGAATAAATAGTCCCATAGCCCTCAACTAGTATAGGGCTATGTTGTGAGTTTGTGATGAAATTAGTATTAATAACAATGATGTTTTAAATATTGCTGAGCAGTGTTTACACAGAGTCAAGGCCTTTTTTTCTTCTCAAAGTGAGTGTTCGGCTGGGAATGCATAAGAATTTGGGATGAGATACAAATGGGACATCTGGGTCCAAATAATCAAAGGGATTTTCCATGCCTTATGATATCATGCTCAGCAATAAAAGCTGGGAGAAGAAGAAAGGGGGGACATTTTCAATTATGGTGTTCATCTTCCCAAGTAATATCACTTATGATGGAGCCCAGCTTTCCTGGAGATAGCTGTCTGCCCTTGGGAAGTGGTGAATAGNAGAGTGAATAAATAGTCCCATAGACCTCAACTAGTATAGGGCTATGTTGTGAGTTTGTGATGAAATTAGTATTAATAACAATGATGTTTTAAATATTGCTGAGCAGTGTTTACACAGAGTCAAGGCCTTTTTTTCTTCTCAAAGTGAGTGTTCGGCTGGGAATGCATAAGAATTTGGGATGAGATACAAATGGGACATCTGGGTCCAAATAATCAAAGGGATTTTCCATGCCTTATGATATCATGCTCAGCAATAAAAGCTGGGAGAAGAAGAAAGGGGGGACATTTTCAATTATGGTGTTCATCTTCCCAAGTAATATCACTTATGATGGAGCCCAGCTTTCCTGGAGATAGCTGTCTGCCCTTGGGAAGTGGTGAATAGATTTCTTGTTTCACTTTGCTTGCACTCACTACTTTTGATATACTATTAAACTGTGCATTATCTCAACCCATGAGATTTCTCACTTTTACCCTTATGATTCTCTCTCCCATCCCACTGAGAGACAGTGAGCTGTGTGGGGCTAATCTGCCTACCAGGGTTAAATCATAACTGTAATCCTCACTCTGGTTCACAGTACCTTATAAGACACCCTGAAAACTCACAGGTTCTATGTTGTCAGGTACTCCCACTCCTCTGCATTAACTAGTGAATGATTTTTGAAAGGACAACACTGCTACTGGCAGCCAGGTACCAAGCTACTTGGTGATATCTGCTCTCTTCCTGTGCTGAAGGGAAAAGGAGAGGCAGCACCTTTCAAAATGTGGAAGAGGAGGTTTCAGACTTTCACAGCAGAAGATCTTGTCCAGATTGACAAATAATGAATTACATCAATGCATGTCCCAAAATGGATGAAAACTATTGTCAAAGGTTGGTGACAAATTATAATTAATGGTAATGATTTGAATAGATCCATTTATTATTTCCATCACCTAANTGTGACCAGCAGGGAGTGCCGAGGGGTGGGTAGAAGGAAGTTGCTGTGCACTCCAGTGACCAGCAGTGGACACTGAGAGAGTAGCAGGATGTTATGGTGTTCTCTGGTGACCAGCGGGCGTAGCCCGGGATAGCAGGGATGCCACGGAGGTCTCCAGTGGTCGGCAGTGGATGCCTGGGGTGGCAGGGGTGCCATGGAGGTTTCCGGTGGCAAGCTGGGACTCCTGGGGTGGCAGGGGGAGTTTAGAGGATGGAACTCTAAAACTGCTCTAAAACTGGAAAACTGCTGACAGGGTCCTCTCAGGGGCAGAGATGGTGAATAAAGTCCTCAGAGGTCATGGTGATAGGAGAGACTGCAGGTTCTCAGATGCCTGGGGCCCATTGAGCTGAGAGAAATGGCTGAAACAGCGGCCACATGGCTCTCCCCCTTCCCATCTGGAAGCCAGGGAAACATGAGTGTCACCTGCAGTTGCTATCCTCCTGCAGCAGGAGCAGCAGAACTGAAGCTAACAGCACCACATGAGTTCTGGATGCCCCTTCAGAAGCCCACAGCAGCAGCAGTCCCTCTCCGTGTGCAGCAGGTCCATGAATGCCTCGTGCTTAATGGAGGTGCTGGATTTTAAGGAGATCTCTGGTTTTCATTTCCTTCCTGCCCAGAATTCCCTGCAGCTGATATTGTACTGCTGTGTAGGTTCTCTGAGCCACCCTCTGCCTCTCCCCATGGGTGCAGCTTTGCTTCATTGCACCACTCTTACTGGACAGCAGCCACATCCCCCTGGTCCTGCCTCATTGTGCACCATTTGCCTGGTGTCCTGCCCTGTCCTGTTCACCTGGGGACACCCTGTCCCCAGCACCTATGGGCAATGCTGCAGGCTAATTTTTGCCTGAGCATGTGTAGAAGTGAGGCTGTGACTGGACATGGCCTGATTCCTGTGGTTGGACAAGGAGAAACTGATCTCTAGGTCATTGGGTGATTAGTGTAAACAATATAGTGTTTTATATAGTTGTAACTGTGTAGGAAGAAGAAGGCAGACATCTTGCAGACTTCTTGTAAGGTAGACACTCTGCCTGGCTGTAAGACATCTGGCCAGGTAGAGAGACATGTCCCGGCCCAGCCATACATACTGTCTGAGGACATGGACACAGAGTCTGCTAGGAAGGTAAGCTAGGTTTAGATACACTAGAGATAGTTTAGTTAGGGCTAAGTTATAGAATGTGAGTGCACATAAGTAGTTTAATAAACACCTGAGAAACTTCATTAAGTCCTGCCTTCTCACCATGTTTTCTGCCACTCAGACCTCCGGAACACTACATCTGGTGACCCTTTGATGTGCCTGCAGAGTGGATGCAATTGCTGGACCCTCACCCCCACACTGCACAGTGAGGGACAGGACACTGACTCAGATCATCAGGCTTGGCCACCTGCCAAGCCAAAGACAGCTTGCGGTGAGTGAGAACATCAAGCGCAACATCCCCCGGGTTGCAAGTCCCAATATCTGCATGAACTGAACAGCAGAACCCCCCCCCCCCAAAGAATCCAAAAAAATCCCTGGGGTTTGCCAAGGTAATATAAATGCAAGAGAAATATTCTTGATTTTCAGCTGAGGAGAGGCCGAAGGCCAGGGAAGCATTAGGAATTTTCCAATTGGCGTTCCAGAGCAGATACGCTGAAGCAGGGAACACATTTTTTCAGCGCTAATTGCCATGATAAAGTCATCCGGATGCCATCACGCCCACCTCCAGGGTTAGGTGACGTGTGTTTCCCTGAAATATTGGCTTAAAAATGTATGTGGAGGAAAGAGCCATTCTTAAACTGTGAACTTAAACTGACACGGGATGGCACCTAAGAATCTGTGCCCAAAACTGCCAACAAGGGACAATTGCGAAGCCTAGTACTCAGTCTCGTGAGGCACCCGCAAAAAAGGACACTAAAAATCTGACTTAGTAAAATTTACAAGCTTTTAATTACAAGATAAAAAAATAAGAAATACCTTCTGAAAGAAATTGAAGATGTATGTTTAAAATGGCCACAGCCAGAAGCTCCACACCTCTTTTCCAGTGACGTATATCAACATGGAAGCCTCCAGTCCTGACGGTGGTGCCCATTACCAACCACAGGTTAAAGAGAGTACTTGTAAAAGTGAGTTCTGAACCAGCAGAACTCTTCCACACAGCCCAGAGGAGATCGGCATGCCTTTGGGATCCCGTGCAACTCAATTATGGATGGATCGGACCAGAGGCTGACCTCCTTTTTCACGATATTGCATCGCTCTTCTCCCGGACCAGCGGGAAGGAACCCTGTGTCCCTGGGGTTCCTGGCAAGCTAAGGGACCTTGTGATGCAACGGTAGTGCATCTGACTCCAGATCAGAAGGCTGCGACAGCACAAAGTCTGGAGAGGCTCTGGACTTCTATCTTTGGTGAGAACACAGATGCCATGCTAGAGACACTGCCAGCGCCCCCTTTCCCTGCAGAGTGGTGGCAGAGACAGGGGGGCTGCCTCTGCCAGGACTGTGTGCACGCCGCAGCTCCAGATGGCAGCTCAGCTGGGGACCACACCTTCCTGCGCCAGCACTGCAGGTTCCTGGCCCCTCTCCCAAGGGCCCCCTCTTTGCTTAGCAGGTAAAAGAAAAACATTTTAAAGCTTTGTTACCCCATGACACCTACAAAATTAATTTTAGTCTCAGAATCTGGGACCTTGACCCACAGATGACTCCGGTGGAAGTGAAATAATCAGTGAAATATTTTTCTCTTAGCTCATGCCCTAAGTACACGTTTTAAATTACAATCAGCTAGATGAGCCAGTATTATGTTCTTGTAAAAATGCCCGTAGTAATTGCTTCTTTTTATCAAAGTCCAGTACCAGATAAAGGAATGAAACTCGCAGCTTCTCAGTTTTTCTTGCTGTTTATTAAGCTTTATCACAACTTTAGCATGTCACCCTAACCTGGGTTTAACACACCAAAGCGTGTGCAAAGCGAGGAAGCACAAAGCGAGAAGGGAGTAGGGTGTGGAAAGCCTCAGAAGAAGTGCCGAAATGGCGACTGCATCTAAGTTTTTAAGGACACTAATGACCAATGATATGATAATATGTATTATGTTTACAATTCGGTACCAATAATCCTAGCTTATTAGTAACACGTCTTCTCTACCTCAAATCTATTCTACCAATCATCAAATGCCAGCTCTGCTGCAGTGCAAAGAGCAAGAAGAAGAAGAAGAAGAACTCAGGGCAACATCCAAAATCCTCCATGTTGTCTTCTTTTATATCTATACTACAAAACCTAAAACTATAAGCTTTACTTCTATAACAAACTAAACCATAAGCCAAATTATTTTTCTGCTGCTCTTGCTTCCATCAGTTTTGGAAGGCCTTCCCAGGGACACAGATCAAAAACTGCGAGGGTCCCAGACCCTCCAGGGCAATCCGAGGTGTAGTCTCGATATCCTGGACTCCGACAAGCCAGTTATGTAAAAGTTAATTGATTTCTTACAATATTTAATCAAAATCCACATAAAGCAAAAAGGCATGGTAACAGCCAAGATGGTTCCTTAAATTACAGCAAATCCAATATGTATCAGATCAACATCTAAAGATTCCTTAGAAACATTCTGCTTCTAATCTGTATATCTTCCTCTTTTTTTTTTTTTGTCAAAATGAGGATAAATTATACCAAGAATTGCTGTGTGAAGAACACGTAACACAAAATGTTTGGAGGTTTTCTAGACCTGCTAGTATAACTGTTTGTTAGTATTACAAATTGATTTCCCTTTTGTGTTTTACATCTTAAAGTGAGATGTTACTTGAAGATGTCCATGCAGGAAGACCTGTATGGTCTTTCATTTCCCAAATGTTTAGGGAAACAAAAATAATATGAAAAGACATCTGGTGAAAGAAATATAGACATATATGTTTGATACTGACATCCTTTGAGGCAACTTGTGCAAAAAGATTTTCAGAGACTAATGTAGTCATAGTTATAAGCTACATTAATCTGCTAATTATGAAATTGTAGAGGTTTTCCTTCAAAGTCAGTTTTCATTTGTAAAATCTTTTAGAAGACAATATTTCTTAAAATACATCAAGTTGATTAATAAAACCAAATATATATCCATTAATAAAACAAAAAATACATCCACAAAAAACCCTGTCTTTGTACTAGGAGAATCAGGAGTTCTATGCCACTTCCTGTGAGGCTGGGTAACTCTTTTTGACCCTAATGCCATAAATTGCATCCTGTGATTCCTGATACAATCTTTGTGATCAACTGCAAAGCTGATGCAGAACTGAGAAATGCTGCAAGTTTGAGGTTATATGTAAATAAATGCATCAGAATATGTAATTATATTACAGAACAGGACTCCACTTGAAGTACCTGTGTCCACACAGGTATGAGTTGCTGTCCTGAAATAAATGGTTCATTATAAAACTTGCAGCTGACTAAAGAATCACAGCAATTGCCACATAGTACTCAGTCTATATCCCAAAAGACTTCCTGTTTCTTATATGTGTTAACAGCACACAACCACACATTCACATATTAGATAAAAATACAAAGCAGAAATACAGAGCAGATTTCTTCCTCCATTCTTCACATTTTTGCAATATCCTGACTCTTCAGAACTGATACGCTCAAAAGTGTTTTGCCTACAGAGAAAAATAAATTGCGAGATTTCTAAGAAACTCTTAGTGGGAGAGATTTCAAGCTTCTTTGTCTTTTTATTTGGAATAAAAATAAATTTGTCAATCACAAAATTTTCTGAGAAATCTATTTTCTCTCAAATATTTTTGATTTAGGGAGAGGGAATATAAGAAAATTACTGGTAGAAACACAAACTTTGTAAAGATAAGAAAGGAAACTTAGTTTCCATTGCAGTACATACTTAAAAGGTGGTCTCATACAGAGAAGATATAATGACAAATGAATACAAATATTTTTTCCATTTTTTTTTCCCTCACTGAATATAACTGAAGTCTATTCTCCTTTCTGCATCCATGAATTTATGTAAAAATACTTGTCTCTTTTCTTTCAGCTGTTTTCTCCTATTTCCTAGGATTAGGAATAATCCTAATAATAGTATTAATGTATATATACACATACATATATGTATTTGCACATATGTATACATTCACATATAATTGCAGAACTTTAGAAACCTGTTAGTCTGGTAGATTTAAAGCCTTAACAGTAAGCTAAAAATCCCTAAAATAATTTTATAGAATCAAACCTTAGCACTTACTTGTATTTTACTTGTCCAAAAGTTATTACCCAGTCTCTGTGGATGAACCAGAATCATAAACCAGAAGAATAATATTCCTCCTAATGTAAGTCTGTACCCTACAAAATCTTACTCACAATTTTAAGATTAAGTGCTTTTGAGATCACAATGTCTCTCTTTATTCATCAACAGGAGTCAGAAGAGCCTGGAGTCCATTCATGTGAAAACATAGTGCTCAGTGTTTTACACCAGATTAAATAGATGAGGTTTATCTCTAAGTACTAACTGAAAAGCCTCAATTAAATTTGACATGGTTACATTAATTTGAGAAGACCCCTGACTTGGAAGATGAACAAGTATTCTGACAACTAATTTTCATTTTACCAGATTTTTTGTTTAATAAACCCCAAACAAACAAACAAAAGATTGCCTACCATCAAGAAAACATGATGATGTTTTGTTTTTAATTCCAGGCAAAGGATGATTAGTATGTATCTTGGGTATCCTTGCAGGATTTGCCTAAACCACGTCTACACTGAAATATTTAGCATGGTGTTAGATCAGGAAACTCATGGTCAAGTCTTAATGTGCCCTGAAAGAAAACCCAGGGCAACACACCACATCAAGTACAATGTGTGGAGTAGAAAATCCCCATGTAAAATCTTGTTAACTAGCCCACCTATGCCCTTTCAGTATTTTTTGACTTGCCTGATTTGTGTAGAATTTTTGACCCAGCTGGAAATTTATTGTCAAAGGTCCTGCAACATCAGTATCAGCACTGAAAACAAGACTCACACCTGAACTTCTCAAAGAATACTAGTTGGGAAAAGAATTACATGTATCCCTTGTGATGATAGCAGGACAAAAGGTTAATAGCAAGAGGCGACATCACTACAGAATTTGTATGAAAAGACAAAGTAAGATCAGTATTACATTTCAAACTGCCAAATTTGTTGCTCATTATACCTTACACCTAAACACTACAGTTTCATAGTAAAAACCCAGTTTCATAGCCATATAAGCTTAACCTGGAAAGTTACTTTTATTTATGGTTTTAAAAGATTTTAAAGCCTTTAGGTATTATCTGTAAAAATGCATATGGAGAAAATGGTGTCATTCTTTCTCTATGAGAATTTCTTTTAATCTAGTGAGAAAGTAGGTGTTCTGGCAAAAGGGTTTACAGAAACAATATACAACCAAGGAAAAGTATTATACTAAAGCATTAGCAAACACCAACTCCATACAATTTAGTGAAACAGAGATGCAGTCAACAAAAACACCAAATCTAAAGCAAACAATAACTCATTTTAGTTACAAGAGAAAGAAAAGAGTGGAGGAAGAAGAGAGATTAAAAGAGTAAAGACAAGNAAACACCAAATCTAAAGCAAACAATAACTCATTTTAGTTACAAGAGAGAAAAGAGTGGAGGAAGAAGAGAGATTAAAAGAGTAAAGACAAGAGAAAGAAAGAGTGAATAAAGAAGAAAAGAGAGAAAAACAATTACCTCCAAGAGTTACATGTTCATAGGTCCTGAGACCACATATTGTGTTTTTGTATGGTTTGGCTACCAGGGCCACTTCCTCCCAGGTGGAACAGCTGGGCTTCCAACCATTCAATGCCTTGCTAGCCAAAGTGGTGAGTGCCACAGCCATTTAGGAGCTCCAGGAGTGTGGTGTGAGCGGGCTGCCAGGCAGGCCTTCCTTGATTGACAGGCAGACACATGGTCCTTGGCCATGTGGTTTGGCCACCTTGTGCCATGTGTTCTGTGGGCAGGCCCAGCCATGTGCTCCAAGTCAAACCATGCACACACAGACACACACAAGCTGATTTGTTCTGACCCAAATAATTAATGATGTGAGATTCAGATCCAGGATCTCACAAGACCATATCACATAAATTAGACTACAAGCTTCAGTATGCATCAGTGTATATCTGGTACATTTATTCACAAGATCATCCAGATGTTTTATGGTCATTATCAGTCATCAAGCCAGCTCAGTTTCCCACACTAAAAGCCCTGTCTTCTTCCAGGAATGTCTATTGGTCATGCAGAGAAATTTAAAGCTAGAGGATTCTTTTTCTGGAGCCAACTAAAAATATCCTGAAACCCCAGAAAGCATTTCTGTTCAGACAACAGCTGGGTGGAACACAAGCAGAATGGTCACAGAAAAATTCAGTTAAGAAGCAAACAACTGTCTCTGCTTTTGTACAGAGTATAAGGTACAAAGAGAGAAAAGAGAACAGGGACCTATGTAACTGTGCCCACAAAATGGAAAGCTTAATTACCAAATAGCTTTTAAAATTACCTTGAAGTAATAGTAAATAAGAACAACACAACAACACACACAGGAAGATATAGTTCTAAAGTACTAATTAAAATATGATAATTAAATAGAAATTATATTTTAAAGGCCTGATCTGGCCTTTTATGCCTATCTATACCCTTAGCAGGTACTTCCCTTCCTACACAGCTGCTGCTGTGGATGCTATCTAATGCCTGCATTTAGCAGGCATGCAGTGTCACACCGGTTCTTCTCCTGGTGCTACTGAAAACCACAATGTTAGTCAATGAAACAGACTGTGGGATAATTTTCCTGATGTTCAGAGAGGCAAACATATGAAAATGTTCTGAATGTATGCCAGCTCTCTTGATTTTTCTATTGAGGCAATAATTGTTTTGCAAAATTCCAACATTAAGATTTTTTATTCTTTACCTTAATATACTGTGAAGAACACACCCACCAATTCAACTCCATTATCATATGATTCATGTCCTAGAGAATGACCCCTGGGAAGCTATCTGCAGTTGCATTCCAGATATTCTTTGTAACAATTATCTCTTCGTTTTAGCATTTTTGGTATGCTACGAGATACTGAAGATACTTAGAAGAATTATAGACTGGAGAGAAGGAGAGAAAAGTTGAGGGAGAGAAAGAAGGACAGAGAGAAAATAGGGCAATGGACAAAGAAACAAACCAGAGTTGGTCAGTGTCATTTCGAGGAAGGTCTGTAACCATGTTACTCTTTCCTCTGTGTGGATGTCTCTGAAAAGAAGCAAAACTGCAGTTTATTGAGGTCAAAGTCATTTTCTATCTCAGTCTTGCCTCATGGGAAACAAAACAGGACACCCATCTATGCTTACAATGACAGACTTTTTTTAGAGAAGTTACTGTGAACCAGCAGCTACTTGGACAGAAATGTATATGCTTATAGACTAGAGACATGTGAGACAGTAAAAACTCATATATGTTAGACTTGGAGAGACTGTCATTCACAGACTCCTCACTCATTCCAACAGTATGAGTTGAAATTTTGTGCTGAGAGAGCTACTACCCAAGTACAGCAAAAAGAGCAAAAACTCCTAACATCAAGCTGGCTGCTTCTTGCATGAGAAGTAACCCAGAGGCATTCCACAGCCTGCACTCTCTGCTAAGTTAGTCACCACTTCCCTTCTACAACAGAACAGTAATAACACGTATTTCACATGAGTGTTGTGATACTGCTTCACTTTCAGAAGACACAGAATTATGCAAATACTCTTGTTATCATAAATGTCAGCTCTGTTTTCCACTAGATACTCTTTGCATCAACATCTAGTTCTAGTGTCACACATTTCATTTGTGGTAGTGTCCTGTGTATTCTTCCTTTAATGACTGCTTCTATTTTCTTTCATTTTAAATTTGTTCATTTGAGAGCTGTAGGTTGTTCTTTTCTTTTCACAGGAACAAAAGCTGTTCAGAATCCCCTGAGTCAGCACAAAAGAGGCTTAACTAGGCTGCTGTTGTCTGAAATGTTCCATGGTATTCTACTGATGTGAATCTATATATTCATTGAAGTATTTTTCTTTTGGTTTACAGAGAAATTCATCTCAAAGCACAGTATTTTTTTTTTCATTTTCTAGAGTGCAGTCTTCTCGTACATCATCTTCTTTTTTTAATTATTTAGTCCAGACAATAAGGTATAATTAAAAGTGCAAAAGAAACCATGCTCCTCTAATAAAATTTTAGCAAGAACTGATGTCTGATCATTTGTACCAGTTCTCAGTAATTTTTTTAATTTCAGTATTTATGTGGACCTCCCTAAAAGTTATGGGTTTTTTTAATATTTCCACTTACAGAGATTCTCCATTTTAATGTTGCATAAATTAATGTCCTGTTTAATTTGAAATATAACATGACATTTTTTATTTAATAAGTATCAGTAAAGTTCAAAGTAATCCAAGAAAATAGACTCTTTGTTCTAGCAAAAATTATTGGCTGCTGTTTTAAGTGCAATAGAACATTGATATGTCATTGCTAACTACCATTGAGGAAGATTATGGCTGGAAAAAATTATTCTAGAAAAATGTTTAGTTATGCAATAAAAAGATCATCTCCCTACCCCTAAAGGAGTGCAGTGGCATAGGGCAGACGAAGGAAGTCAAATGACTTAGTTGCAGAGACGAATACTGCCCTGACACAGGTATCACCTGAGATGAACACATGTGTCTGTCCATCTGTGTCTGAGGCAATGGTAGAAGAGCAAAGATCCAGAACGAGTTGATGGATAGATTGTTTGTATTGGTGATGTGTATGAGGGCATCTGTACCAGAAACTGGAGTGGGGCTGTAGTGCAGGAGTGCAGTTCACATCCCTGCAACTGGGGAGACTGGGATGCAGGAGCAGCTGCTGGTCAGACCGAGTGTATGAGCTAGAGGGATCTGTGTTCCACGGTGTATATGTACACATACATATTTTCTACTAACAGGCCTTTATCTTGATGAGTGACATAGGTGAGAAGGATGAGATTGTGCTGTGTTCGTGTGAACTATCTGTGTGTCTGTCTGTGAATGATGTGGCCAGCTGTGTATTTTTGTATATATGTGTTGTATATGCCTATTTCTATTTCTGAACCTGCCCATTGTGAATTCATGTTCAACTTTCTTCCTAGTTTGATATGGGCATGTGAAATTGAAATAGTTTTTTCTCCATTGAGCTCCTAATAACAGATCCCTAATACAAAAATGTATATTGAAATAAAGATCTCAAATAACATTTCATTACAGGTTAAGTCTAAAAGATTCTTTTGTATATCTTATTTATTTTTGGTGTTCTCAAAATGTTTTGGTTTTAATTCTAGCCTTTTTGATTTGTTTTTCTTACAATTATATTGCAGTTTTAAATCTTAATTAATATAATTATTTTATTAGTTTTTTTTATAAATTCAGATATGTTTATTTTGAAGGAACCAAAATGAAGCTGCCAGAACAGTGTATACAGAATACATATCAGAAAACTATTCCAGGATGAAATGTACAGCCTTCTGTAATATTCTGTGCTGTAATATTTCAGCAACTGCAAAAACAAATTACTAGGTGTCTCTCAAAAAAATGCTGTTATATTTTCATTTCTCCATTGGATATTTTTTGTTTTGTTTCCTCCACAAAAAAAAGAGAAAAATATCAGTGTTTAAGAATATCCTATGCAATGTTTTTCAAACAGTTTTATTCACAAGACTTTTCTAAATGTAGAGTAAACATATTTACTTTGCTAAATAAAAAAAAAAGGCTGGGGAAGCACAGGTGAATGATGAACTCCTTCCTTATGATTTGCTTCCTGCTCACTTGCTGCCTCTGTCTTGGGTTGTTCCAACAATCATCTGTCCAATGGCCAAATGTGCTTTAGCGGTTGTTTCACTGAAGAGATCACTTCTGAGAGGTATTATGAATGAGGCTGTGCCAAATATGATTCTGCTTGTCCCAGACACCTTAGCATCTTCAAACAATCTTATATTCTTAAGCCACACACCAGTCACGCAGCAGGTAACCTCAGTTTTGTAGAATGAAAATTACCACTCTTGTACACTGCATAACAATCCTCTCACTATCCTGGATCCTTTAAAATGAAAGAATAAAAAGCCCTACTCATGAAACATTATTTACGCCTTACATTTAGAGAGACATTATATGGTTGACAGCAAGGATTAAAGGTCAAATGTGGGAATTGTGTATCTGCTCTATGGTCGTTTCAGCTGACTTCAGCATAAATGGACTCCTCTACATTTGTTTGGGACTTGGAAAATTTCCTGGAATAAATGCATTTAACAATATCGATGTAAGTGTCCATGTTTATGAGGTTTCAACAAGATTTATCTTCCATGATGTCATGCTGGTACAGAGAGAAAACCTGACATTTTTTTCATGGGAAATCTTGCTCTATAGCAGTCCACTGTTCAAGATTTACCTTACTGAGCTGCAAAAATAATATGCAGAATCTATCTTCACTGAACATCCCCATTAAAGGAACAAAAAGGATGCTACAGGTACAGCTTCAGCATTTATTTTAAAGAATCTTTGTCCAAAAATTTTGCAAAGGTTTTGCTATGGATGACTTTCCCTATAAAGCTAATGAATATATCTTACATATTTAGGTGTGCAGCCAAATATATTTTCCTTGATGGTTAGACACTATGGCAGTTCCTCTAGTTATGTGAACTATCCAGCATTACTTCATACTCTTTTAACACTAATGAACCTTACAGAGTTCTTCCCAGATTGGTTTTGCTTATAACTATTTTTTCTTAATGAGCTTTCATATTTAGATCCAACTAAAAACCTACTTAGTGGAATAGTTTAATTTTGCTGATTTAAGAGGAATCTTAAAAGCAGTTCAGACAGGTGTGCAATCAGGTCTTGAAGCAGTCATCTTTGCTTAGGATGTTCCCTTTAGTCTGAGCCCTGTCTTTCTCTTCTACTGCCCTTCACTCACCTGTCTGGACCAAAATTTTTAATTGAACTGTGAAGAAAAGCAGTTCTTTGCTATAATTGCAGGTATTTTCCACTAGGTTTGATTTTTTTGGTTTGTTTGTTTTCTTTTTTGTTCCCCTTTTTTTGTTCATGCTTACTATTTGGAAAATAGCAAAAAAATTATTGGCAAAGTAGGCTGACTAGAAATGCTTTTTTGCACTTTTATCCCAGATGGGGTCAAGACTAGAAGAGATGATGTTTTAAAGTATTACTCCATATCTCACTATTGCTTACATCCAAATAATGCAATTCAAAAGAAATATACAGAAATTTAAGAAGGCATATTTTACCACATAGTCCTTAGACAATATCGTTTTTACTGGAAATAAAAAGGTATCACCCTTAGTTTCCTTATTATTTTTTTTCCCCTAGGTGTTGCAATTTTGGAAGACAAAAAGTTATGGATGTCAGAAACCCCTTACATGTATTTTAACACTCTGAATTCTATCTTCTGTCTCCCTACCATAATGAAGTATTGGACTTAAAAATCAACCCATGCCAAAGTCAATCCAGAAAACAGATACTGTGAAGAAAATTAACTGTACCTCAGCCAAAGGTAGATTCTGATTAGTGAGGAGTTTTAAAATGGGAGGCTTAAATAATTGGAGGATATGAGACTTAAGGCAGTTTCGCCTCCTTAGTATTTCCCTACTGAGGCCTTCCCAATAACCAATGGTGTGAAACAAGGTTGCGTTCTGGCACCAACTCTATTCACAATCTTCTTCAGCATGATGCTCCAAAGGGCCATGGCAGATCTCCATGAAGATAATGGTATTTACATCCGATATCATACTGATGGTAACTTATTAAGACGACTGAAGGCCCAGACTAAGACTCTGAATTACCTTGTCCGTGAGATGGTTTTTGCTGACAATGCCTCTCTCATTGCTCACACAGAAGCAGCTCGGCAGAGCTTAACATCTTGCTTTGCAGAGGCTGATGAGCTTTTTGGGCTGGAAGTCAGCTTGAAGAAAACAGAAGTTCTTTACCTGNACCCCTTACATGTATTTTAACACTCTGAATTCTATCTTCTGTCTCCCTACCATAATGAAGTATTGGACTTAAAAATCAACCCATGCCAAAGTCAATCCAGAAAACAGATACTGTGAAGAAAATTAACTGTACCTCAGCCAAAGGTAGATTCTGATTAGTGAGGAGTTTTAAAATGGGAGGCTTAAATAATTGGAGGATATGAGACTTAAGGCAGTTTCGCCTCCTTAGTATTTCCCTACTGAGGCCTTCCCAATAACCAATGGTGTGAAACAAGGTTGCGTTCTGGCACCAACTCTATTCACAATCTTCTTCAGCATGATGCTCCAAAGGGCCATGGCAGATCTCCATGAAGATAATGGTATTTACATCCGATATCATACTGATGGTAACTTATTAAGACGACTGAAGGCCCAGACTAAGACTCTGAATTACCTTGTCCGTGAGATGGTTTTTGCTGACAATGCCTCTCTCATTGCTCACACAGAAGCAGCTCGGCAGAGCTTAACATCTTGCTTTGCAGAGGCTGATGAGCTTTTTAGGCTGGAAGTCAGCTTGAAGAAAACAGAAGTTCTTTACCTGCTGCACCTCAGGAACTTCACCATCATCCTCACATCATCATAGGCAAATCAGAGCTTAGATCAGTCCAGCAGTTCAACTATCCAGGAAGCATCATTACCTCAGATGGTAGGATTGACAAAGAGTTAGACAAGAGGTTAGCAAAGGCATACAGAGCTTTCAGGAAGCTTCATAAAAGAGTCTGGTGCAACAAACATCTGAAGAAAAGTACAAAGATTAGTGTTTATAGAGCCATTGTACTGTCTACTTTTTTATGTGGGTCTGAATCATGGATCCTCTACCATCACCTGCAACTCCTCGCACGCTTCCATCAGCGCTGCCTCTGTACAATCCTAAACATACACTGCATTGATTATGTGACTAATGTTACTGTCCTTGAACAGGCAGGGTTCACCAGTATTGAGGCCATGCTGTTGAGAATGCAACCGCGCTAGGCAGGGCACGTTTTCAGGATTAAGGATCACTGTCTCCCTAAGATTGTGCTTTATGGTGAACTTGCCACTGGCTGCTGCACTAGAGGAGCCCCCAAGAGGAGATACAAGGACTACCTGAAACAACATCTCAGTCTTGGCCATATTGACCACCATCAGTGGTCCACTCGGGCCCCAAATCGGGAGACATGGAGACACACCACCTATAGTGCTGCTGCCTTCTTTGAAAACTCACATAGAATTAGTCTCAAGGAGAAAAAGCAACACAGAAAGAACCATGCCCCACCAATACCACCTAAGGAGACCTTCTGCTGTGCGTTTTGTAACCAGACTTGTCTATCCTGCATTGGCTTTTTTAGCCATCAGCACATTTGTAGCAAGCATGGGTAGAGCCCTTCCCATATCTTCATTTGCAAAGCTTAGCCATGATGATTTCCCTACGGGCTAGACCTCATAATCTTTGTTATAATTCTTAGTTATGTTAATTGTGTGAAGCATGCAGCTGTTACCATGCTCTCTTTGGGTAAGCTGGGCACAAACATCTGTCATGGATTGTCCTTCTGAACCTATATCGACAGCTACTGATATGGCTTGGTATGATATATAGCTGTCTAACTACCTACCTAAAAATATTTAATGAGACTTGTGCAGACTATACATTTGCTTTATTTTATGGTTGAAGAAAATGCCATTAGTGAAAGTTTTCTAACAATCTAAAGAATATTTTCCTGAAACAAGATAAACATTATTTCAGAGAATATATTGGGTTCTACAAAATATATCAGTTAAATTGAAATTCAATAATTAATTTATCTACAGAGTGTAAGCAGATTTTTTCAAATTTCTTAGAAACTGAGCTCAGGATGTAAAGTTTTAAACAGCTCGTTTGATGAAATCAACATTTCAATGTTTCCTCTTTATGCATTTGCATTACTCCATTTGATCCAAATGTGTATAGTTTCAGTTGCCCTAAACTGCATTTAGAGGAAAATATGCTGTTTACTTATTTGTAATCTCTATCCTGTCAATAGAGATCAAGTCAAGATAAGATCGAGTCAGACATACTTATATAATCTTCAGAAAAAAATAGCATTACTTTGCTTTATAAACATTTTAAAAGAAACTATGGCAGATATCAAACAATAAATACTGATTCAATGGACTAAAATGATTCAGATTCAATATTAAATTGTCATTTCTTATATAAAAAACTATCATTGAGGTTATTAGTACTGAGGTCTGACATAGTTAAAAAAAAATCTTAAAAAAACTTATTTAAACCAGAGTGATTTCTATTTAACTTTCAGAGATTAGTAGATAAGATACATAATATTTTCCCAATCTCTCTAAAGTTGTTTTTTTATGTCATTTCATGAATATCTGTCAAAATGCAAGTGAGGTATTTTAGACTGTATTTATACAAATGCAATTGTGATTGACTAATTAAACATAAAACTATAATTAATGTCATCTTAACATCTAATTACACTTTCATTGAAACTTATGTATAACTCAGCAAATCTGACTATTAAACAAAATTGTAAAATAGCTGGAGAGGTCTTGATGTGTAAATGCATGGAGAGCATTTAGAAGATTATTAAGACTCTTATACTCCTAAGCTGTCCATTTTTGGTGAAAAAATTTGTGGAATAAAGCTGACTACTAATATTTTTTGTAAGATCTCTTTTGTATAAGTCACGTCTGAAACAACATATATAAGCTTTGGGGGGTGTGATCTTTTCAAATAGATATGAAGTAATTAGAGAATTTCATTATCTCTTCCAGGCCTTGACTAGTTCAAAGTGGGATTTCTCTTCTTAGTTTTCAGAGGTGTTGCCAAATGAACTGTTTGCTCAGCTGGTAAGGAAAATACAATGCTTATTCTTAAAACATCTCTAGCCTATGGAACTACACAATGCTTATTTTGTAGGATCATGTTCAATATTAGCAAGAAGAGAAAAGGGAGAGTAAGTGGCCTAAGTATATCAAGTCAGCTCCATATTTGGGAAGTAACACCAGTTCATCGAGTGGTCAAGTATAACTTTGGGGTCTGCAACCACCAGAGATCACCAGAGGGACTCCTAGAATAGAAGAACACAGGTGCACAGGGGAGGGAATATATGCTAATGATTTTGGGAAAATGATTATAATATGTTTAATATCTTTATTGGTGATATGGATGAGGGCATTGAGTCTATCATTAATAATTTTGCAGATGACACCAAGTTGGGAGCAAGTGTCAATCTGTTAGAGGGTAGGAGGGCTCTGAAGAGGGACCTTGACAGGCTGGATAGATGGGCAGAATCCAATGACAGGACATTTAACAAGTCTAAGTGTCAGGTTCTACACTTTGGCCACAACAACTCCCTGCAGCACTACAGGCTGGGGACAGAGTAGCTGGAGAGTGGCCAGGCAGAAAGGGACCTGGGGGTACTGGTCAACAGCCAGCTGAACAAGAACCAGCAGCGTGCCCAGGTGGCAAAGAAGGCCAATGGCATCCTGGCCTGTATGGGGAATAGTGTGGCCAGCAGGACTAGGGAAGTCTTTCTTCCCCTGTACTCAGCACTGGTTAGGCTGCACCTTGAGTGCTGTGTCAAGTTCTGGGCCCCTCAAAGTAAGAAAGATATTGAGGTGCTCAGATGTGTCCAGAGGAGGGCAACAAGGCTGGTGAGGGGTGTAGAACACAAGCCCTGTTAAGAGTGGCTGAGGGAGCTGGGGATGTTTAGCCTGAAGAAGAGTAGGCTCAGGGGAGACCATATTGCTCTCTACAACTCCCTGAAAGGAGGTTGTAGCCAGGTGGGGATCAGTCTGTTCTCCCAGGCAACCAGTGACAGAACGAGAGGACACAATCTCAGGCTGCACCAGGGAAAGTTTAGGCTTGATGTTAGGAAAAAATTCTTCACAGGAGGAGTGACTGGCCATTGCAATGGGCTGCCCAGGGAGGTGGTGGAGTCACCATCCCTGGAAGTGTTTAAAAAAAGACTGGATGTAGGACTTAGTGTCATGATTTAGTTGACGAGATAGTGCTAGGTAATAGGTCTTTTCCAACCTAGTTAATTCTGTGATTCTATGATTCTATGTATATTCATTTGGGGAAAATCAATGAATATGTAAATAAAATATAGTATATAAACAGGAGCTTTTTCTGTACTCAGCATGCATGATATTTCCGAGGAAATATCCCATCATGTATCCAGTTCCAAATAAAGAATGTCAGCATCTTACTGCTACATTAGTGTTAAGAAATTTTTTGCTGTTTTTTGGTAACAGAAGGACCCAGAAAATTTGGTGAGCATTAACCCAGACGAGAACCTCCCTTTCTATTTTTTTTTTCCTGGGGAAATAGAACACATTTGTGCCTTCTATTTCTCTCCTAATAAGTAAGATCCACTTTAGTCAGGTAGGCAGAATCACTTGAGAGATTTTCCAATGACTTCTTGCAAAGACATTCAAATCTCTTCCCTCCTATACTCATATCTGCCTCGCCAAAATCCCTCTTCCATCTTTTGCTGTCCATGTCATCTAAGCTAATGAGTTTCTTCTTAAAGTTTGGTATCATGGAATCAAATGGGTCAGGTTGGAGGGGACCACAGTGGATCATCTGGTCCAACCTCCTTGCTCAAGCAGGGTCATCCTAGAGTGCAACACATGAGGTTTTATCCAGACAGTTCTTGAACACTTCCAGTGAGGGAGACTGCACACAACTTCTCTGGCCAATCTGTTCCAATGCGGGTCGGCTGCACAGTAAAGAAGCTTTTCCTAAAATTCAGGTTGAACTTCTTGTATATCAGTTTCTGCCTATTGCTTCATGTCCTGTTGATCGGCACCATTGAGAAGTGCCTCGCTTCATTCTCTTTAGACCCTCCCTTCAGATGCTTATAGACATTGATGAGGTCCCCTCTCAGTCATCTCTTCTCAAGGCTGAATAGATCCAGCTCCATGAGCCTTTGCTTGTAAGAGAAGTGTTCCAGATCATTGATCATATTTGCAGCCTTCTGCTGGACCTGTGTCAGGAGCTCCATGTTTCTCTTGTACTGAGGAGCTCAGAACTGGACACAGCCCTCCAGATGTGGCCTCAATAAAGCTGAGCAGAGAGGCAGAATCACCCCCCTGAACCTGCTGGCAATGCTCTTACTAATGCACTTCAGGATTCCTCTTGGTCAGAAGGGGGAATGCTGGCTCATGGACAGCTTGTTCTTCCCACAGCTGTTTTCCAGCAGATCAGCTCCCAGGCCCTACTGGTGCCTGGGATTATTCCTCCCTAGGTGCAGGACCCTGCATTTGCCTTTGTTGAGTTTCAGGCAGTTCTTTTCTGCCCTTCTCTCCAACCTGTTGAGATCCTTCTGAAAGGTTGCACAGCACTCTGGGATATTGGCCACTCTTCCCAGCTATGTGTCATCAGCAATCTTGCTGAGGAGGCATCTGCCCCTTCATCCAAGTCAATGATGAATAAACTAAACAATACTGGGCCCAGTATTGAACTTTTGGGAACGCCATTAGTGACAGGCCTCTGTAGGCTGTACAGGGGAGGTTGTACAGGGGGGTCAGCCAGATAAGGAGAATGACACAGATCACAGAAGTGCTTCGGATCAGCTCTAATGGCGAATGACCCAGAAAGGCATTTATTAACCCTTTAAATAGTTCTGACTCCTAACAACTCTATTGGTACATGAAATATGTTTATGCTTAATAATTGGTTAGTGTACAGGTGTCACCTTGGCATTGGTACTAGATAAGTGAAAACATGTGAGCTATTGGACAAGAAACAAAAATATCCCGCCATCAACTTTAAGCAAGTGCTACGTGTACAGGCTTCCGCCATGGGCAGGAAACGCTGACTCACTTAAGGTCGTACTGCTGGTGTTAGCATCTTTCAAGGACAAAGAACAGCTAGGCTTCAGGTCCATCTTAACCATAGAGCCAAATCAAACCAGCTGTCAGCCTACAGGCCTCCACCTAGACCCTGTTCCATGGATTACAGCCCTCTGAGTTCTGTCTTCCAACCAGTTCTCAATCCACCTCACTAGCCACTCATGAAGTCCACATTTCCTGAGGTTGCCTATGAGGTTGTTGTGAGAGACAGTGTCAAAAGCCTTGCTGAAGTTGAGGTAGACAATGTCTACTGCTCTAATCTCATCCATCCAGGTAGTTGTTCCATTGTAGAAGGCAATCAGGTTGGTCAAGTGTGATGTACCTTTAGTGAATCTATGCTAACTACTCCTGATCACCTTCCTGACATCCTCGTGTACAGGGATGGCCTCCAGAATGAGGTGCTCCGTCACCTTTCCAGTGATCGAGGTGAAACTGACTGACTTATAGTTCCCCTTCATCCTTGTTCTTGCCCTTTTTGAAGATTGGGGTGATACCTGCTTTCTTTTTAGCTCTCAGGTACCTCTTCCGATCCCCATGACCTTTCAAAGATGATCATAAGCAGCCTTGATAATGGTGGCTGCCAGCTCTCTTGGCACTTATGGATGCAACAAAATATCTGTTCTACAACTCAGTGTTCTTTTTTGCTACTTACTGATGAATTTTCTGCATTTTTTTCAGATTCATATGTTAGAATTTCTATAAGTCATTCATTTCTCCATTGTTATATATACACACATATATATGTATGTCTATATACACACATGAGACACCACTTTGACAATTTGCAAAATAAATCTTTTATAATTTAGCATTTTCTGGTAACGAAAAAAAACCGCACCAAACTGTTATTCTCTTGATAAAGGTTGCACACATTGAAAATTACTATGGAATTGATGTTCTGTAGAGACTTCTAATGTGGAGTTTTTTATACTGCATGTCTGACATCCATTATCATCCTTCTGAAGAACTAGAAGTAATTTGATTTTAGTACAAGAGGTAATTGTGAACATTGTTGACTGGTGACTGTTGTGGTTTTAAGTAGTCAGAGTTTTTTATTAGCTGGGGGGGTTATGAGAGAGGCTTCTTTAAGAAGCTGCTGGAAATTTCTAGCTCCAAGCTAGTCAAGGTCAACTGGTAATGCCTCTGTGATAACATATTTAAGAAGGAGAAGAAAAACAATGGCTAGGCAGAACATCATGGCCATTTAAGAGAGAGGAGAGTGAGAAGTTTGATTAACACCAAGGTCGGAGAGAGGAGAAAGAAAAGATGTCTTAAACACTGAAATAGGGCCCCAGTAATCTGTGGGGGGAACCATAGGGACTGAAGATTCGCCTGCACACCCGTGGGAGACCCCACGCTGGAGCAGTAAATGCTGAAGGAGAGAGGCTGTGATCCTGTGGGATGTTTGATGTCCATGTCTGGAGCATGGGGCCTGATGGAGTCCTGTGGGCTGTGGGAAGAAGTGACCCATGCTGGAGAGGACTGGTGGCCCGGGAAGACCCACACTGAAGCAGCCAAGCAGAACCCGAATGACTGCACCTATGGTAAAGTGACTTACGTGACAACAATACCTGAATAAGCTGTTGTCAGTATAATCCACAAAGTTTTCATAGAAAAGACCCCACGAGGAAAGCTGGAGTGGGACTTTCTCCATTCTGAGCAGCAGCAGAGACAACGTCTGACTGTACCCCCCGCACTCCCGTCTTCCTGAGCTGCTGAGGGAAGGAGGAAGATCTTAAAAGGGAGGGGGTGGGGGAGAAAGGTGTCTGTAATATCTATCAAACTTCTCAGTCTTAAACTCTTAAGCTCTGATTTTAGTTGTAGTAGTAGTAGTAGTAGTAGTAGTAGTAGTAGTAGTAGTAGTAGTAGTGAATACTTAATATTCTAAGTTAGAGCCTGTTTTGCTTGTGAAATAGTTAATAAACAGTTGCTTGTAATCCTTATCACAAAAGTAGAGGTGAGTTTTTTTTTTCCTTCTCTGAGAAATTTTGGATGTGTGTGTGTGGTCTCAGCATTTAGCCGGAGTCAAACCATAACAGTAACATATGGTGATATAAAATGATTTAGGTGAGAGAGTCAGAAATCTGAGGTTCATAAATAATAATGATATACATAGAAAGAAAATCTGCACTGTAGATATTGTTGAAAAAAATAAGGAGCAAAATACATCTGAGAGGATAATTTGAGGGAAAAAAAAACCCCTGATTCAACATAATAGAAAATAATAGAAATAAAATGACCAACAAAATTTTCTGAGTTGGCAAACTGGAGAAAAATTTCAGGGAAGTCATAGAGAAAATAACATAAAATAGATACATTAGAAGAAAAATAAATTAGATCAATTTGTAAAGAGTTTAATCACTTGTAAGATTGTCTATCCCTGGTGCTCTGCTCCTATTCATTCTTATTTGGAGCTCTCATCAGCTAGCTTGATGCATCCTACTGTTTTTCTGCTCTTATGTTAGAAACACTACCCAATAATTCAATAACATAAAACTAACTGCTGTGTCTTTTTCATATTGTGATAAGGGTGGACAAAATACTTAGTTGCTTGAGCAGTTCCAAACATTTTACAATTCATAAAAGATTTAAAACTTACTGGGATTAACTGCATGATCAATGTTAATGAAAAGTTAATTACAAGTCAGAAATCATGACCAAGTTTTATGCAGTGGAAACTGCTGGAAAAAATGGACATCAAATATTTGTATAAATCTTAATGACCTGTTTTGTTAAATAAAGATCATAACTTGATAACTTGAAATAAAAAGTCTGGAAATGTCTAAGAAGGGGTGTGCTGGTTTCGGCTGAGGTAGAGTTATTTCTTCACAATAGCTGGTATAGTTGAAGTTTTTTTTCCCTTCTCTCAAAAACGTTAACTGTGTGTGTGTGTCTTTGGCATTTATCCAGAGTCAAACCATAACAAGTGTGTTTTGTATTTGTGCTGAAAACAGCACTGATAATATAGAGATGTTTTTGTTATTGTTGAGCAGTGTTTAGATAGAGTCAAGTCCTTGCTTCTCATACCATCTTGTTGGTGAGTAGGCTGACCCAACTGAACCAAGGAATATTCCATACAATATGGCATCGTGCTCAACACAGAAAGCCTGTTGATGAAGGAAGAAGGCGAGGGTGCAGAGGACCTTTGGAGTGATTGCATTTTGTCTTCCCAAGTCATCTTCACATGTGATAAAGCCCTGTTTTCTGAATATGGCTGAACAATTACCTGCCCATGGCAAGTGGTGAATGAATTCCTTGTTTTTCTTTGCTTGTGCACACAGATTTTGCTTTATGTATTAAACTGTCTTTATCTGAACCAAAGAATTTTTTTTTACTTTCACCCTTTTGATTCTCTCCCCATTCCACCTAAGAGAATAAACTGGTTATGTGGTGCTTGGTTGCCAGTTTGTGTTAAACCATCACAAGGGGGATATGAGCATTGAAACATTAATAGGTGTGAAGGAAGAATAACACAGGTATTCCCCAAAAATATCAGGAGAGGAAAAAATTATTTCTAAAGCTGAAAACACTAAAAAAGAACATTAAGCCTAACAGTGTTACAAACAGTGGACCCTAGGAAAAAGACATGCCTTTGTTCTTCCCAGGGCTTTTATTGTTTCTCCTGCCCCTTCCTGCCTGTTGCAGAAGCCTTCTGAAAAGTCTGCAACCTTAGCTTCTTCCAATGGTGGGGAGCCAATCCCTGTGGAATGTGGAAGGAGGGAAAAGCACAAACACATTCCCAGGAGGGATGGCACTCTCTTGTGTGGGAAAATTTCCCCTGAGCAAACATGAGCCTTATCTCCTCAAAATAAGTCTTCTGAATTCATCTACCCCTACAACAAGTATCTTCTAACATTAACAATTATTTCTGCAAATTGCTTCAATAGTCGAATCAAATGTATTGGTTAGCTCTGCGGCTGGTGTCAATAAATAAATTCACATACTTCTATATGAAATCACCAAGATGGTGATCTCGGCAAGTGTTCTTTTACTGTTGTGCAATGGCCAGAGAACTCCAAATAACATGACAGTAACTACTTACTGATTTTTGGTAGGATCTTTCCCAAGGAATAATTGTCCAGAATAGTTTTGATATGTATATGAGTAGACACAAGTAGGTAGCTGAAACAAACACAAAACCATGGCTGAAACACAAAAGCTAAATTTATTTAATTACCTTGCTAACTGGAGGATTGTGAAACAAAACCTGGGCAGAGACACACAATCGGGAACACAGGCACCTTTAAGCTCAATCCATCCTGATGGCCTGTGGGCCTGCTGTTTGCACCAATTTATCAAGGGACTGCTCACGTGTAGCTTACCACTGTGCTGATCTCCCCTGTGCTTTTTATGATCTCTAAGCTTTGATCTCTCTCCCAAAACAGGGAGTTCAAGCTTGTCCATGAGTGCCTCCAAGTCTCTCCAAAAACCTATGTTATCTCTACACAGAGATTCTACTTTTCAAAACAGATAGAGGATAAACAGCAGTAGGCATAATATATGGGATTTCTCATGCTGATGAAGTAAGTTACAGAGGGATTTCTGTTCCTATACAAAAGTTAATGAACTGCACAGGACTGACTTTCACAGCACTATACCACTCTGAGGAGAGTTCACCGCCCAAAGCTTCTTGAAAGTAGGAGGTGTAAGAGAAGAACTGGTGAGTTAAGTGACCATCCAGTGAAGAACCAACATGAAGAATGTTCTAGGAAATGGCCTACATAGGTTTAGCCCAGATATAGCCACAAAGCTTAATTAAATAGCATGTTTTCATATAGCCTGATCAAGAACTTCAAACTTGATCAAGGATTTCAGTTCCCAGCAGGACTGAAGGATTCTTTAGTCGAGGTTCACCCATTCCAGCAAAAAGTTCTACATCATGATCATGTTATCCCAGACACAGTGTAGGATGCCACTGCAGGTCCCTGGTAGACTAAGCAGTCACAAAAGATTCCACAGTGCTCACTCAGACACTGGTATGCCCACTTGATTGGCACAATCAAATAAGCCTGGATATCAGTTGGCAGATTCTTGAACTTGAAACCTTCCTAGGCTTATGGAAGAAAGCTCTGTGATGTTGCTGCAGCCAGGTAGTCCTTCCTTACAGCTGGAGCATTCTTTCACACTCATTGACTCCGTCCAGCCTTGTGCATCTTTTTGGTGTGCAACCTGCTTCAGTTTCTCCCAGTTGTGGTGTACATATCATAGGCTGTCATCGACTGCTTGCCAGGGTTTACTGTGGAGAAGCAAGAAAGGAGATTTTCACTCAGACCTCTGTGCTTTCCACCACTGTTTGCCTCTCCCTTGACACCTAAAGCCTGTCTTAAAATTCAAGCCTTAATGTGATTGCTGTAAAAAGCAAACTGACAGCAGTGCTAGGATGAGTGGTTGAAATTCCCAGTAGAAAGGCATGGTCTTCCTGAGACAGATGATAATTTAATAAAATCATGGAAAGATCAACGAGTAAATATGTGACTGGGTGACCAAGACTGTGCATGATTCAAGTGTCTTAGGTTAAATATTCTTTGTGTACAATGGAAAGATTACTAACAAGACTAACAAGTGCAGTTAGATTATTGATTTATGTAATAAGAGGCAAAACTTGAAATGCTGTGTGACATGGATGGGAGCACAGATTGAAGGTTTGTGTGCTTTACTGCTTTCCTGGCCTAGGCACAATCACGGGGAAAGCAAGGGACTGCTTTTGTAATGACATCACTCATGCAGACAGCAGGAAAAGAGTCTTCTAGTCCTCCATATGAGGCTAGGGCCCACATCTTCACTGAAATCAAGAATTTGAGGACTGGTAATTTATAAACCATCAATTTTCTTATTTTTTTCCTTAATCAATCTGTAATTTGGGAACTAGAATCTTAAACTAAGCATTTTACTCTGCTTAACCAGACACTGACCCTTCAGAATATATTCAATAATGTACTTTATATGGTTGAGAAAATAAAACAAAATAAAATTAAAAAAAATGAAATCTCCTGTTAAATAATTCACCCATTTTCTTCCCCTCTGTGGTGGTGTGTTTTTAAGTTTATCTTCTTCTTTCTAATGGGTTGTTCTACCCTGCTCTGTAATGGTTTATTCTGCTAAGAGTATACACCCCTTCTTATGTAAATCCCCTAAACTCCCCTCCAACTCCACCCCTTCTTCCAGTCCTTTCCCTGTCAATCACCTAAATCACACCTTTTGTTCCAGCGCCTTCACTGTCAGTTATGAGACCCCTCCTGGGAAATCCCCTAATACTCAACAGATCATAGGTGCATGTGACCTTTCCTATTCCTCCTCTTACTCTTATTGGTTGTCCATGCTTGTCAATCCTTCCCTAACCCTTCCTATCCCACTTTCCCGTTGGTCCATTCCCAAGTAACCACCCCCAGTTAAAAGTTCTTGCACACCCATTGTTCTGGGCTTTTCTGGGCTTGCTTTCCCTGACTGCAAAAGGACTCTGAGGGGCGGTTGCCACAGAGATCCAATAAAGTTGGATTGCAGCACCCCAGTTAAGTCTCCCCTCTTCCTTTATCCACTGAAGATATGTGTGTGCTTCATCCTTTTGGGACTAATCCTGCCCAAGGGCAGACTAGTAGTCTGTCCTTAAGCGCAACCCACACTATTGAGTATTGGGGTTGTGCTCCCCCTGACACCGGCAGCCGCTGTCGCAGTGAGTTAGCCTGGCCGTGGAGAAACTCAGCAGCCACCGGACCACGTCACCACTCCAGTTAGTATTAGTCATTGCTTGTTCAGATATACTTGAAAAATGAAAATAAATTAAATGGATTTTAAAAAAACCTTTGATTTGGAGTATTTCCTTAATTGGAAGGAATTATGGAATGGATTAATTAATGTGTGCAACCTACACGTTTTACAATCAATTTAGAAATTTTTAAAAATAATTTTCTTTAGAAAAAATAAAGGAAATTTATACAACAAAAACATATATATAATTGAATGTTATTATACCAAATACTGTATGCTGTAATGTTCCAATTTGGTAAGAGAAAGGCAGAACAGACAGTACAATTGAGCAAGGGAAAGGTCACTCATTTTACCAACATTTCTATTTGTAGGAAATTTGCTGTGCTTAAATAAGGAATAGAACACTTTCAAATTAGAATTTTTCAATTAGAACATAGATTTAAACTTGTAAGCCAAGCTTATTTCTGTGATTACTTCTCACAGAGCGAACATCTCACAATATGCAGGTGTAGTACAGACTTTGTCACGAGTTTAAATTGAATTTGTGATGTCATTCTGAAAAGGGTATGAATTTTTTCCAGAGTAGACTTACTCTATTAAGTTCTCCAGTCAGAATATAAATTTAGAAGAATAATTTACAAATGGCCTCTTCTAGAATGAATTCACATGAACAGAGTGTAATTAATCTTCTGGTATTGAATATAATTTTGTCTGATAGTTGACTTCATTTTCTGTATAAAAAAAGTTCAAAATCTCTTTTAATGACAGACTAACTGATCCAAGATGATTCTTGCTAATGATAATGAAGCAGACTTGAAAATATTTATTTATTGGGTTATCAGATTTTTAACCCTTGCTGATTCTGTAACATATTATATGATCCCACTGCCTGTGTTTTTATTATGAGGTTATAGTGCCTTTCACTGACTTCTATGGACTGCTTTCCATCCTGACAGGTTTGTTGCAAGTCTTGTACAGTATTGTTAATTAAGGAAAAAGGAAAAGAAGATTTGACTGTTTCTGTTTTTCTCTTCTTCTTGTAGTGCTTTTTAATCTATTCCATATTATTCCACTTTCTCTTTTAGAAAGGAATAATGGCTATACAAAAGCATAAATATGTTTTTCTGATGTCTTGATCATAACTGAAAAATCAATATTTTACATTTGAAATTTTTTTTAATAGAAGTGTATTTATGAAAGCCTTATATACTTTCATATATAAATACATCTACCCAAATATATAACACATATTTTTAATTCAAAATTGATTATTTAGTTTTTTTCTGTCTTCCATAGCCTTTAATTTTGTTTTTATCAAAGAGAGTGGAAACAAAGCAAAAGAATAATGGGAAAAGCATAAAGAAAGCTGATAATAATGAAAAAGTATACAAGCTAAGGAAAATGAAGAGAAGGATGAATCTGCTATAATCTAGGAAAGGAAAAAAAGACATGAGAAAAAGGCAATGTATTCTTAGGTTTATATTCAGAATCCTGGAAGAAGAAAGCAAATACTTTGACTAAACTGAACAATTCTAGAACCATTTTTTGTAATCTGATGGCTAATGGAAATCAGAATCAGTTTTCTAACTATAGCACTTGAAAGGTGAAAAGTGTAATGACCACTGCTCTTGTGTTACCAGATCTTTCTGGATTGCCAGAAAATTTTTTCTTTATATGTCACAGGCCAGTGTGGGAGGTGACATTTTTTGTAATTAGAAGAGCACTACATTTATGTGGCATTTTCTGCAGTTAATGTCACAGTCTCTAGTAATGTATGCTGTAGTCAATTATACAAGACTGAATAAAACTCTCAAGATTTTCAGACAGTACCAGATTTTGAGTAACATGAGTTGGCAGTAGACTCAAAACAGCTAAAACATTTTCAATGAAAAGAGAAAATTATCCGTGTCTATTCTGAAATATTCCTAGACACCTGTGTTTTTCCTATCTCACTTTGTTTCTAACAGAAGAAGACAGACAGACAGCTAAGTAGCATCTCACAATGCTGATCAGTGACAGGGTTCTCACTCACTTTGGATTTGTAGAGCTTTGTAAGTCTTTGTGGTACCAATATTGAGACAGTACTGTTTTTCCAAAAGAGCAGATGCAGACTCTCTGTGACCCCTCCTGAAGTGATCTAAGCAAGCACTTGCAGTTTTCTTAAACAGCTGCTAGGAAATTTCCATCAGATGGCTACTGTTTTGTGACTGTGGTGAGCTGACCCTGGCTGGCAGGTAACCCCTAACCCAATTGTTTGCCCACTCTGCTCCAGTGGGATGGAGAAGAGAATTGGAAGGGCAAAACTGAGAAAGCACAATGGTTGAGATAAAGGTAATAGATGAAGGGGAAAAAATCCCAACACACCAATCCATAACGAAAGTCCCAAGTAATGTTAATGGAATTGCTCACCACTTCGCATAAGCAGACTGATAACTAGTCAGGCCCTGAACAATGGCTATGTTGAAAAAACTCCCTCTTCCCTGCAGATTTTATTGCTAATTATGATGCCAGACAATATAAAATATCCCTTTGGTCAGTTGAGATCAGCTGTCCCAACTGTGTTCCCTGTCAGTCTTTTACTCACCCCAAGCATACTCACTGGTGGAGCAGATTGGGAAACAGAAAGGGCCTTCATGCTGTGTAAACATGCTATCAACACTGTTTTGGTGACAAATCTAAAACAAAGCCCCATATCAGCTCTTATGAAGAAAATTAAATCCAGAACAACCTGGTGCAATCATAAAATCTATAACCACAAAATAGAATGCCTGAAGCCAAAGGTCAATCCAATAACAAGAAGTTCACAATCAGCTAATTTGAAACTGATCCAGTCAACAAATGTCCTCTGAAAACGAATTTTCTGTTTGGCAAGTACACTCTTTAAGGGGTTAAGCCATGTGACTGTAGGTGATAAACCAACTGCATTCTGACAGCTTGCTCAGTGGAGAAGTGTAATGTAAGAAGTTACACATATTAAAAAATTATCAAGTCATTGTCATGAAAATAACTCAGCAAAATTATGGACATACACATTTGTAAAAAGAAATTAAAACCAGCTTATTTCAGGGAGAATTTTTTATTCAAATGAATTTTCTTTTTCACTTATAGTAAAAGGGAATTTTTTTCAAGTATTTTATAAATAAAAGCAAGTGTTTATCCAAAAGTAAAATTTGAATTCTGAATAACCTCATTTTTATTTCTTATGCCTTTAAATCAGTCACACACATACACAAAACTTACATAGGAAAGGGCATTATTTTTAACAGAATTTTATTGTAAAAGTAACTGAACAGCCCCTGGTGATAACAAAGACAAAAAAAATGCAGATACTCTGGCTGTTAATGGAAAAAGAATATCTCCAAAATGGAACTATCTCCTTATTCCTTTGTAATAAATTTCTGATGTTTATTCGGGTCACATCTTTAATACATGAGGTCTGCAATGTAGCAGCTTTCTAATATACAACTAGTTTTCTCACAGATATTTTGACATAAAGTAGTAAAGTAGAAGTCAAAAAAAAAAAAGAACATCACTCAGTGTAATTTGAAAGTAGGTTCTTTAATACTATATCCCATGTAATGGCGATAGAATTATAGATTCGCTAAGGTTGGAAAAGACCCTAAGGTCATCAAGTCCAACCATTAACCTAGTACCCCTATGTTCACCATGAAACTGTTGCTACATCCACACGATTTCTTTTAACATTTACAGAGATCGTGATTTCACTACTTCCCTGGCCAATTTGTTCCAATGGATGACTACCCTTTCAGTGAAGAAATTTTTCCTAATATCCAATCTAAATCTTGTCTGAGGCAATTTGGGGCCATCTCCTCTTGTCCTATCACTTGTTATCTGGAAGAAGGTACCAACCCCCACCTTACTACAACCTCCTTTCAGGTAGTTATAGTGACTAACACTCTCCCCTGGCCAAGCCCCCCTTTCTCTAGGCTAAACAACCCCTGCTTTTTCTCTGCCACTCCCTATCAGACTCGTGCTCCAGACCCTTCATCAACTTCATTGCCCTTTTCTGGGCATGTTCTGACACCTTAATGTCTTTCCTTTAGTAAAGGGCCTAAAACTGCACACAGGATTCAAGATGTCACCTCACAAGGGTGAAGAACAGACAGACGATATCCTCCCTAGTTCTGCTGGCTTTTTCTGAGCTTACAATCCACACTTCTAGTTCAACATCCCTTCTGTCAGACAGGCTTTACATTCTGTCAAGCTTGCATGCTTCAGCAGACAATGAACACCCCTGCATAGCCAGAAGTCACTGTATAAACTAATAGAGGAAGCAAAAATCTTTTGCTTCATAGGCCCAACACGTAGGAGAAATACATTATGATTATTTTGAAATAAATAGAGAGGACCCTCTCACGACTATTATAAACGCTATATCACTAATGGTTAAAAAGATCCTTCTAAGTTCCTGTCAAATTTATGCATGCTTTATTTAATAAAATCAGAGAAGGAAGGAAAGTTTAAAGATCATCTAGTCCTACTCACTGGCCATGGGCAGTGAACATCTTCCATTAGGTCAGGTTGCTCAGCCTCATCCAATCTGGCCTTGAACATTTACCATGGTGGGTCATCCATGACTTTTCTGCACAACCTGTTCCAGTGGCTCACCACTCTTATAGTGTGGTTTCTTATGTCCAATCTAAATCTAATCCTTTCCAGTTTAAAAACATTACTCCTTGTCCTGTCACTACAGTCCTGGTAAAAAGTCTTCCTCTGTCTTTCTTACATGTTGAAACTAGAGCCTTCTCCAGGCTGAACATCCCCAAATATCAGTCTTTCCTCAGAAAAGAAGTGTTTCCACCCTCTGAACATTTCTGAACCAGCTCTAAAATGTCCATGGCTTTTCTGTGCTGTGTGCTCCATAGCTGGGAACAGGGCTCCAGGTGGGGTCTCACAAGAGCAAAAGCAGAGAATCATCTCCCTAGTACCCTCTGGCCGTAGTCCTCTTTATACAGCACAGGATACAACTGGCCTTCTGGGCTGCAAGTGCACATTGTCAGCTCCAGTTTTGCATTTAATAGTAATCTCAAGTCTTTTATCACAGTGCTGCTCTCAATCCATTAATCCTCCAGTCTAAATACACTGATAGTCAGGATTGCCCTGACCCATGTTCAGGACCTTGCACTTGACCTTGTTGAACTTTCTTGAAGTTTGTATAAGACCATTCCTCAAGCCTGTAAAGGCCCCTCTATATGACATCTTTTCCCTGAAGCACATCAAATGCACCACTCAGCTTGTTGTCATAAGCAAAATTGCTGACAGTGCAGTCAATCTCACCATGTCAATTTAATAATATTGGTCTCAGTATGAACTCCTGGGAGACACCACTTGCTAGTGGTTTGCACTTGAACATTGAATCATTTGTTGTCTTTGGACACAACCATTCAGCCAATTCCTTATCCACCTAAGAGTCCATCCAACAAACTCGTATCTCTCCAGTTGAGGAGAAAGATTTCTAGGGCAGAATTCCAACTGTTTGGTTTCATGCTGTATTATTTTCTCTCTGGCTAGTATTTAGTCTAAGATTGTATTCTTAATTGCAATCATATAATCTCTGACTCTTAGTGTTTCTAGGCTTTCAAAAGAATAATTTTTATTTTTGAGACAGAAAATATTTTTCTCGTTCATCTAATAACATGATTTAATCCTGTGGAGATACTCCATCTCATTATTAAGGAAAAAAAAATGTATCAATATTTCTCTTACTAATTTACAAGTTAAAGAAATAGGAACATCTGTGATTTCTAAATAAATGTAGTTGTTCACCAGAACTTTCGTTGTTTTGAGCATATTTAAATCATTTTCATATTTCTAAATTAATTAATTTTTTATCCCATGCTTTAAAATCAAAAAATATTTATTTACCTGTTTTTAAATTGCATTTCCATCTGTTCTTTTGCAAAGTGGTTTGAAACTGACAGATAAATGTGGTATAAAATTGTCCCCCTCATTTGAAGGATCTCTTTGTACTTCGGTATAATTTGGAAAAGAAAAACTGAATCAATATTATATTTCTCTACCTCCACTCCCCCAAAATCCATTCCTCATTCCCATGCTCTTTTTATCAGTTGGCTTTTCTCCTATCTCTTTGCTTTCATAAATATATAGAACTCAAGGGTTTGACATTTTTACTAAAATGTTAGCCTAAGGGGGGTAAGCTTCACTGCTTAGACGATATTTAATTTTCCAGATGTTAAATTATTTTTTAGCAGTAACTCCTGTAATCATTACAATCAATTTTTCTTATTGAGGATTTTCAGGACACCACAATAGCTGCTGGTAATAGACAAACTACACATACACAAAACAAGAGCTACTCTGCTTTAAGGCAAAGACTTTCGTCAGGTGCTGATGCAGAGCACAATACCCCAGAAGGCACAAAAGGAGGAATTTGGTTACTGATATGCTGTTCCAGAGAGAGCTTCCAACTGTTTAGTTGCTGCCCAGAGGAATTTGTGATATGTTTGCAGAAGAGACAGCACAGTCCCATGAAGCTAGCCAGTTTTTTCTGACTAATGTAGAGGGAGAAGATCTGGCATCATCTGCACATTCCCATTGCCTCTTGAGGCAGTGCATGATAATACCTAGTAAAGAGTATCTCACATTTACATACAAATGTACTGAATTGTGTTCTAGGCAATCCTTACGAAGTGCACACAAAGTCTTAAATACTATTATAAGCATGTTACCCTTAGTAAGTGTAGTCCAAATGCTGTGTAATAAATAAATAATTAAAAAATATAAAATATCCTTCACCATGAAAACTGAGCTTTCTAGCATCCTCTGAATTTTAGGAGTGATAAGTGCTTAAATTCAACATCCCAATCAGCTCACAACTTTTCCTTGATTTTGTGTATAAATACAGTAACTGTTGTTTGTTAGCTTACAATAGCAAAATCATGTAGAGGGATGGCGTTAATGTGTACTTTCCAAGTATAATGATAGATAGTAAAATGTTTGTTATAACGAAATCAATTTTTCAGCTGAAGATACTCTTCACATAAGTATATAATTGACCTCAGAGGAATAAGAATTTGATGAGAATTTCTGTTTTTCTAGGTAAATACAGATAAAGTTTGCTTAGAAATTTAGACAGAAATTTTAGACACTGTTTGGACAACCTCTGTATCTCCTTGTTTTCTTATAAAATTCTGTTTTTCTGTGGTCTATGCTCTCTTTATGTAGACAATGATCCCTGTGGGTTATTAGCATGCTACATATTATACATCACAGATATTAACCATAAAATTAAGGGAAAAGCTTCTTTTCTTTATGATTCAAAAGTTAAACCCTTCTGTGTCCACACAGTAATTTTTTTTTTCATGTAAATATTGGTTGATTTAAATAGTGCAAGTCTCCATTTTGAGGGTCTTCACAAATTCCTTCCATATATGGAACAGGAACAGGCAATACTCTATCCTCAGAAAAAAATATAGTTCTTGTCCCCAGTTCAGAAAGTTGCCAAAATAAATATATATTTTTAAATGTAAGCTTCTCTTTGGTGTTTCCTGTACAGTAATTTCCAGTAATTATGATGAAAGTCTTTTGTAGTGGTGATATAGACGCTCTTGAGCAGTAGTTAGGGTGGAAAGAATAGAGTGTATAAGATACTATTTCCCAATCCATCTGAAGACAATCAGGAAAAAACAAACAAACAACAACCACAAGCCCACACAATTCCAACCAACCACCATCAAAAATAAAGTAAACAAACAGAACACCACCACCAGCAAAAGATTAATTTATGTTTGGAATGTCAATTTTACTTGGAAATTAAAGGGGCTTATAAGCGCAACATTTCTAATGTAATGTTATGGTTTGACTCCGGCTAAATGCCAAGAGCCCACACACACATCCAAAATTTCTCAGACAAGAAAAAAAACTTCAACTTTTGTGATTAGGATTACATGCAAATGTTTATTAACTATTTCAGAAGCAAAACAGGCTCTAACTTAGAATATTAAGTATTCACTACTACTACTACTAAAATGGAGCTTAAGAGTTTAAGACTGAGAAGTTTGATAGATGTTACAGACACCGTTCTGCCCCCACCCCCTTCCTTTTAAGATCTTCCTCCTTCCCTCAGCAGCTCGGGAAGACGGGAGTGCAGGGGGTACAGTCAGACATTGTCTCTGCTGCTGCTAAGAAGAGAGAAAGTCCCACTCCAGCTTTCCTCGTGAGGTCTTTTCCACGAAAACTTTGTGGATTATACTGACAACAGCTTATTCAGGTATTGTTGTCACGTAAGTCACTTTACCATAGGTGCAGTCATTCGGGTTCTGCTTGGCTGCTTCAGTGTAGGTTCTTACAGGCCACCAGTCCTCCCAACAAATGCTGCTCTGCTGCTCCAGCGTGAGTCTCTTCTTCCTACGGCCTACAGGACTCTATCAGGCCCCTGCTCCAGACACGGAAACCAAACATCCCACAGGATCACAGCCTCTCTTTTTCCAGCACTTATCTGCTCCAGCATGGAGTCTTCCAATCTTCCACGGGTTTGCAGGCGAATCTTCGATCCCTATGGTTCTCCACAGGTTTGCTGGGGCCCTACTTCAATGTTTAAGGCATCTTCTCTTTCTCCTTCTCTGACCTTGGTGTTAATCAAACTTCTCACTCTCCTCTCTCTTAAGTGGCCATAATGTTCTGCCTAGCTTTTTTTTTCTTCTCCTTCTTAAATATGTTATCACAGAGGCATTATCAGCTGAGCCTGGCTAGCTTGAAGCTAAGAAATTTCCAGCAGCTTCTTAAAGAAGCCTCTCTCATAGCCCCCCCAGCTAATAAAAAACTCTGGCTACTTAAAACCACAACAGTAAATTTCCATAGGGTCAACATACTGAAATAAATCTTACCTGAGAAAGCAGCTGTAGCACAGAATTTCCTTTAAATCTTCACATGAATAGAACGATAATGAAACATATAGTGATAGTTATCAATTTCAACAATTTCAGTTGAATATCTTACATTTTTTCACAAAAAATCATTCTAACACAACATACTATTAGCTACACTGATACGACTATTTGATCTTTACATTAGTTTTAGAAGGGCTCAACAAACAGCTATCCTTCACTACTTTTCTTTTCAGGATGAATAAATTGAATGGTTTACACATGGGGCAATTTAGCAGCAGTTAGTGCTGCTGTATATTATGTATATTTTATAGCATGAATCCAGAGATAATAATTTAATAAGATAATATAATAGGAAAGCAATACTTGATCTCACTGTGAATATTTGAAATAGGAGTTGTAATTACCATTTCCCCAGAGAGATTAAAATATTAAAGCTATGCTAGTCACACAGACCATTCTTATAACACTGCATGTATAAACATTTCAATGTTAATTTTATTTCCCAGCATATTTCATACATCTCCAGAGGTCATGGGCAGATGCTGCGACATCTGGTCCAAATCAGACACTGAGACAGTTCTATCAGGTTGCTCAGTCTATCTGTCCTGGTGTTCTTCTGCTACCTAGGGAAAGCGCACCGGATCATCCTGGCCCTGGTAGATGATTTGACATATATTGTTTGGTCAGAGCCACAAGTCTGGGTTATTAGATTGCGCTGGTCAGCTGTAAGACATGACTGGTTTGTGGGGATCTCCAAGCAGCCCCAGTTATCTGATTTGCATTGTGCTGGTTTTGGCTGGGGTAGAGTCAATTTTCGTCACAGTGGCTGGTATGGGATTGTGTTTTGGATTTGTGCTGAACACAGTGATGACAATGGAGATGTTATTGCTGAGCAGTGCCACAGAGCCAAGGCCTCTTCTGCTTTTCATACTGCCACACTGGTAGGGAGACTGGGGATGCATGGAAAATTAGGAAGAGACACAGCTGGAACAGGTGATTTAAACTGACAAAGGGATATTCCAGACCATATGAAATCATGCTCGGTATATAAAGTGGGGGAAAGAAAGAAGATGGGGGGGATGTTTGGAATGATGGCATTTGTCTTCCCAAGTAACCATTGCAAATTATGGGGCCATGTTGCTTTCCTTGTATATATGCACCTTTTGCATTGCCTATTAAATTGTCTTTATCTCAACCCAAGAGCTGTCTAGATTTTACCCATCCAATCTTCCCCCTGATTCCACTGGTGTGGAAGAGAGTGAGCAGCTGTACATGATTGCTGACTGGGATTAAATCACGACAATACCTTACGTCCCTTTTTCCATTTCTTGACCTTACCTTCTATTGTTGAATATCTTCCTTCCTCTGCCCTTGAATGTTCACAAATAAACAGCTATGTCCATATCCAATTTTGCTTTATTTAGTGCTGATACCAAGACTATCCCTTTCTTTATGCAGTATCACAGATGAGTTTACTGAGGCACTTCCTGCCCTGTGGCACACTGCTCTCCTGAAAGTCCACAGTGTTCCCATTCAGCTGCCTGTGATGTTTAGTCATTTCACTCAAACCCTTCCCTTAGCCGCACGCTCAGTACCTCAGAGTGCTATCTGTAACTTTTCTAATCTTCTCACTCTTTTATTTATGACTTCCAGCAATTTCTCGTCTCATGTCTAGCAGCTTCTCATGTCCTGTTTGGTTAGCTTAATCTCAGGTGAGTGCTGAGTCAGTGCTCCAGACAATTGTCTGTAAGCCTAGCATAAATATCTACATTCAGCCACCAAGGAAAAAACAAACAAACAAACAAATATATTGCAGAACTGTATTTTAAAAGAGATGAGCTTTAATAAAAAAAAATCTTTAAATTAAATCTAACAGCAAATATTTACTAGACAAACTAGTAAGCAATCAATTCTTCAGGAGAGATATTTTAATGTTCAGAGTATTATATCTTATTATTGATAGGACAAATAATATTTTCAGGTTTAATAAATTTATCAGTTGTAACATTTGGATTTCTTTTAATAAGTATAGGGACTAGTTGTTTCTTCTTCAGAATCTACTATGTCTTTTGACTTTCATTTTGTAAACTAAAATTGAGAGCCTTTTTCTCAATTTAGAGTATGGATCAAATGAAGAATGTTCCAAAGGCAAACAGCTTTCATTCACTAGTGAAGTAAAATTTGTATTTAATTAAGAAAATATAAATGTGTGGCTATTTCTGCAATTTTAAATTAAGATATTATAGGAGAAAATAGAGAAATTCCCAAGGAATAAAACCCACAACACACTTTTTACACGAGCCGACACTGTTTTGATACAGTTTGATTCTTTTGTAGAACCTTATAAATTCTAATGATATATATATTTTTTTTTCTTTAAGTAAAACAAAAAAAACACCAATAGTGAAAATGGAGAATTCTATGTAATCTGTGGGACTGACACTATAAAGGTCTTAGAGACAATGTTTTACAAGACTGCTATCAATCTAAATTCATTACTGTTAGTAAATTAGTTCTGGACTGTGAGTCCCATAATAATGAGTGAAACAAATAAACCATCAAAATACAATAAAGCCTTTAAATCAACTAAATTTTGGATTAAAAGTGGTGGAATTTATACTGGGGTTACATTATATTTCAACCTCCAGGTGCTTTGAGGCTTATTCCGTATTTTTATGTGTTCCATCTATAAGATGAATGTTAAAGTGCATACAGGTATACCAGTCTCAAGTCAGTGAGGTTTTTGTCTGTTCAAAATTACAACTTATCATGTAGCATTGGTTATTAATTAAAATTACACTACTATCTTTTGTATATTGTATGTTCTTTTTCTTCCCTTCGCCTCATGTTTTATAATGTTAAATTATTTTTCTATCATTTTACTTTCATTTTTTCTTTTGATTATGTTTCTGATTTTATTTTTATCTCTAAACCTCGCAACATGCTATTCTTTTAAATAGCTATTTTTCTTCTATCTGAATTCTAATCTATTATATTCTTTCATAAAATATAATGCAATAGAAGTCAAAATTTGGATTTAAATACTGGTGATTCCATAGCTCTAGTATGTGACCTGTGTCTAGTCTTCTAAGAGATATCCAACCTACTCCCTTCCTCCTTGTTCAATCCCAACAGTGCCAAGTATCCCAAGGGTTTTTTTGGCTTTTTTGGGGTTGGATTGCTTTTACTTACTTCTGAGAAAGAACAAATCATAGTATCTGAAAAATTCAGAAATGTGGAAATTAAATTTTATGTCAAATGGATAATTTATTTAAGAACATAAAAAGCTTATTAAATACTGAATGATCTACGAGTTTACATTCAATTAGCTGTAGAACTCTTTTTCTTTCATAATTGAAAGGCCAAAAGAGTAAAAGAAACAGTGCTTTAGATTGATAATTAAATTGCTAGGTGAGACATTCCAGTAACTATATTTAATTACCTCACTAATGTTACAGAAAATGAATTCAACGTAAAGGATTAAAGTTTGAAAAAAAAATAATCTAAAATGTCTGAATTCAATCATTTTAGCTCAGGAAACGTCTCCTTAGAGATCATCACAAACATACTATATGTGCCTGAAATGCACTTTCTCATTTACTTCAGGAACATAAATTTCACAAAGGATTATACAATTTCCTAATTAAATTCTGGACTTTTTTAGTTTAAAATATTATAAGTACAAACATACTTTTACACTCTAATATGCATAAATAGTAAAAATAATATATTGATAGTCAGCAAAGAAGTCTTTGCATGGAAAATCAGCTGATGTAGCGAAAATGTAAAATGCTGTTTTGTAATGTAAGCTTATTACCAGTGCCAATAATGTTCATAATTAAGTTGTGAGGAAAAAAAGTCTCATCACTTTTTTTCCTAGGTACTTGTGTTCTCTCTGTTGTACATGGACAATAACTCTCTTTTGAGTCTGCACCCAAATGACTTCCTTTTCCACATGAAGATTTTGATTATTCTCAGTTTTGGTAGAAGAAGACCATTCAGCATTAAAGAGATACAGTTTCTTAAGATCAAAACCTTTAGAAAAGAACAAAGTATAAAGTCTGTTTTAGTTCTCTATTCTATGGGGGTTTGCTTGATCTGTTTGTATGTTTTTACCTAAACCAGGCAATATAACACTCCTGTGTTATTGTCTTTCTTCCTATACTAATATTAAATGATAGTTATGTGTTCAAAAATGCCAATGGTTCTTCATTTCAAGAATATCCAGTATTAAGTATGTATTATGAAGTGGTTTGTAAATTATGGCTTTCATTGCTAAAAGGGATAGAAATTTTTCTGTAGTCTAAACTTAAGTTTTAAACCTTTGATTTTCACGTCATTCAAATGATATTAAGAGCATCCTGTTCTAACGTATTTTCTAACTAACCAAGACACTCCATTCCTAATGCCTGAAATCAGAGGGGCAGACAAAAACTGCAAAATAAATTAATAATGATGAAAGAAGAAACAATACTTTAATGGGAGTTTCCAGGGTCCAGGAGTGAAGACAAGAGAGTGAGATCACCTGACCCCTCTACATTTATAACCTTCGGGAGACATCCCCCCTCATGCTACCCAACCAAAGTCCATCTTGAACTTAAGTTTTCAAGATACCCAACCAGAAATCATCTTCTTCATTAA
>WEIV01006025.1:29655-44167 GCA_013390005.1 Calyptomena viridis | reverse complement strand
CTCTAGCAGCTTCTTAAAGAAGCCTCTCTCCTAGCCCCCCCCAGCTAATAAAAAACTCTGGTTACTTAAAACCACAACAGGCTGAGAGAGCTGGGTTTGTTCAGTTCAAAAAAGAGAAGGCTTACATGCATGAGAAATAGGTTTGATGAAACTGGTAATTCTAGCAAGCCAAACTCATTAGATTATTTCTAATATTGTAAAAATCTTCCAGTTGCTATAAAGCATTATCTCAATTATATGTTTCATAGAGAAAGCTATTTTTATCAGATTTATTTAATTTGCCTTTCTGTTTATTCATAGTTCTACTATGTTTTTATTGTCTATTTAAAAAATACTGATACGTATAGTCCATTGTATAGTCCATACATAAAGACATCTTTGAAACATATAAAATGTTAATTGGAACAGTTAAAAGTGTTTATGTAAAACATATTTGTATGATCAGGTCCACTATCTCTCTTGAAATAATGTCACATTATTTTTTAGTGTGCTGAAAATGTAGTATTTAATTTAAAAATTTATTCAAACATATCAAAGGTAGATTAAGGTTTTAGATTTTGACAGAATCTGAAACTAGATTTTCTTTTCAAACCTTTTAAAAAGGTAACATTTGTAAAATAAAAGAATAGTCTAAGACGATGTTTTGCTTCTAACATTTATGTCTTTCCTGTTCTTTCTGTCATTCTCAAGTTACAATTGGGCTTTGTCAGCCCAAAGGTCCAAATTCTTACCGTTGTAAAAAAAAAATATATATGGGAGAGAGAAATAAAAATCATGGTATTAGTTCCACCATACAGACTTCTGTTACTAAAATTAGAATTTAAGGACCATAATTTGTCCTCCATAGCTTTCTTTGTTGAATAAAAAATTGACAGATTATGTAACGAATTTAAGAAAGGGTGAATTTTATTGGTGCAATAGTTTCATGGTCCATTTATGCAATGGACTGAACCACTGGCCATTCACAGACAAAATTCTCTGACATTTGGCAATCATTTGCTAGCTCTGCCATTTTAATACAACTTTATTAATTTTTTTTATTCTTTAAGCTGAAAACTGCATAAATAGCATAAATACAAAATATATTTATTTATATAATTTTACATAATGCAATATGGTTTTATATATTATATTTTATATTTTATTATTAAAATATACATTCTAATAATTGCCAATTCCATTTCAGCACAATACAAGTAGAGAGAAAGGATACTGTTGATTTAATGTGAAATTGTCTGACATATTTCCGGCAGGGTTATTGCAGTATCCATTTCTAAGGAACTTTTGTCTTCAAAGCCAGTGGAGAACCCTGCTTAAATGTGGAAAGCTCAGTATGTCTCTTAAGCTTCTTAAAGATTATACCACTAGGCTTCCATTCTTACGTTTTTTAATTCAGGTAGTGTTAGATGATTTGTGATTTTATCATTACTGAAGGAAAACTATATGCACTGTTTTCTATGATATAACGTAAGATATATCACATATCATATAAATTATTTTAATAGATAGAAAATAATCGGATTCAATCTAATTTTAAATTTTTTTTAAACTCCTGAAAAGTTGGGGCATGCAGGAGTAAACGTTGTACAGAGACTTTGGATACATAGCTTATACATAGCACTTTTTTATATATATGTTCATGCACCCATATCTTCCTCACTGTCTTTTTATGTTATTCAATATGTCTCAATCTGACTACTGGAAATAATCTCTTTCTTTCACAATTTTCACTATGTCACTGGACCCTGTACAATACTGTATATTAACCACTTTCAAATTCTTAAACAATTTCTTTTCTTATCTCTTTGTGAATTATCTATGTTTTATTGTACACGCTCACAGGCAGTTAGACCATAGCAAGGGAGGAGGTAGGTAGGGCTCAGAACTATTGCTTGCTGTCTAAAACAGTAAGTGAGCACACAGTACAAATATATCATCTGTTTATAGAAATCCCACTCATGTCTGTCTGTGTCTTTACATGCTCAGTTAGCTTAAAAAAATTGGCTTTACAGTGTAATATAAGGAGTTTACAGCAGAGTTGGGAGTCAAATCCAATTTTGCTAAATATTAGATTAACTTCCTTAACCACTAGAAAATCCTTTGCTTTTGACCTGAAGATCTATTTAATGCTGTTACATGAAAGTGGTGGGGGAGAGGGGGGGATTTGCCCAACCCTCCTCTCGGGGGAGAGATTTTCTCGACCCTTAGTGATTTATTTGTCTTTTAGTACCCCAGGGAAACTGAAATCCTTTTATATCTGACCAGTTTCTCAGCATCTCGTAAGGGGGGGACTTTCACTGAACAGATTCACAAGATTGGAGGGTAATTCGACTGCCCTTTCTGGGTGGGCTGAGCCAAAAAAGAAGGGAGATCCCTTGATGAGCCTTCCCAACATGTTATCTGCCACCAGCAACTGGTAGCACCTTATAAAGGATTCACTCTAGCAGTGTATGGGATAACATGCTCTTTAGTAATCCAAATTTTGACATGTTAGTAAGGTTTGTATATTGTCGGTGATAGTGTCTAGCTGCAAAAACATATTTAAAGAACCTACTGATGTTACAAAGCAAGCACAAACACAAGCTCTAATACAAAACAATCTACTAATATAGAACAAGCATTAAACACATGTAGAATATGGTTCTTACCCAATGGGGGTAAGACAGGTTCCTATGGGGGGAAGACAGGTTCAGCCCGTCGACTGGTCCTAGAAGTTTCAGTGGAGTCTTCATCTCCAATTTCTCCCTATTCCCAATTTATTTTTATACTGTCTCTTTAGGTTTAGGTGGAGCTGGAGTGAAATTAGGCATAAGTACTTGATGGGATAATCATCATCGGCACCTATCTCCCTTGGTGGACAGATATGGTATGGTCTTTGATGTACAAAGTATCCCCATGTTCCCATCCCTACAGGAATGTCTATAAATGGAGGCCACAGCACCTCCAAGCTGCTCTCCTCTCCATTTCCTGTAGCAGGTGCTTGTCATTGTTTAGGGGACCTCCATCCAGGGGACAGCAGCTGCATTTTGCTCTCTAATTCTTAATCTCCTCTAATTTTTAACCCTATTCATCATTCCACTTTGGCTAAAGAAAAAAAAATGAAAAAAAATATAATTTGAAGCATTCCATGCAGATTTATGTAACTGTTTGTCTTCAGCAGCAGGAAATCAGAAAGGGCAGTTTTTTTCTTTTGAAACTTGTAAACTCTTTGTTCATGCTTTCTAAAGATAATATCTGGTTTTCCTTTTAACCGTACCTTTAATAGATACTACTAGGAATATGTGACCAGATTATTTTTTTCTCCTCATTCTGTATGAGTGAGCACTCCTATGATTTGCCTTTTAACATTCCTTGTACTTTCTTTGCCAGCAGGCATTCGATGTTGCAAATTGAAACACATTGGCAATCTATTTCACTTGCATGTTCAGAACCTTTCCTCTGCATGGAGCAGAGAATGAGCAGCTGGCCTAGTTGAGAATATCGATATTTATGTAAGTGAAAGAAATAATTGTATCGAACATGCATCTAGTCTGTATTTATAAGCATAGATTCTTGTGAACAATTAACTACTCTCATTTAATTCTGGTTATGTTAATCTACAAGAAAATACAGGCAAACTCACTCAACGGTGTACTGTTCAGCTGCTCTGAAAAAAGGCTCTCTGGAGTAATAAAAGCATATTCTAGCTTTGTATCTATCTTATGTTGTTATCCTTACATAGGCAAAAGAGATATCATAAAAATATGATACTCGAATGGGAAGAGACAAAAATAGAGCATTAAGTTTCACAGTGTAGATTCCTTGCTGAATGAGACTAGTTAGGGAAGGATCTGAAGTATTCTAAATGTCCCTATATGTTTTCTCATGGTTTCATTTTTGATCAAGCAATAAACAAAAATTGGCAGAGAAGTAAGGGAATTCAATTCATGGCATACATAAGCAAGGCTTTGGGGAGGCCATTCAGTACCAAGAGATATGCATTGATGCGATTCCTGGGTTGGTTCTTGGTCCTCCGCTACCTCAGTCAGTCCAGGAAAGCATCAACAAAGGGTAAAAAGGTTACAAGGAGACCCTGGTTGGACACTTTCAGTTTATTGATTCTCTGTTGCCGAAAGGCCCCGGAGAAGATCAATCACCAAGGAAGTCCAGGACAGAATCTGACCTGACTTCCTGTTTGCATGGGTTTATAAAGGGGTCCAGGATTCTGGGAGGGGATTAGGGAATGGCCAATGGGAAGGGGAGGTGGGAGTGGTTTAGGGAGGGATGGGAGTGGTTTGGGGCAGGGTCCTGCCCTTAGGTCAGAGCAGGGAGGGGTTTGGGTCCATATGTGGGGAGACTGGGAGGAGTGAGGGTAGGGTTACACTGGAAAGGGGATACAGTTCTAGAACAGTCCAAAGCTAGGGTTTACAGAACCACATATTAAAACATATAAACATAGAAACAGATAAACAGAATACACCACTACAATGCATGGAACTTTTTCCCTCATTATCCCAACTAATCATTCCAAATTAACCAGTACAAATAAATTTGTTTAGATTTTTCTTAAATTTTTGCACACACCGATGAAATAATAGATCCTTTTACAGAGAGGTAGTGGTTGTTGACTGATTTCATAGAATACCTTAACTGCAACAAGGTATCCCAAAAGTATCAAATATGAATGCTAGGCTACCAAGGCTGATAATGCTCTATAGAGCTCTCTAATGTACCTCACACTTCCATCACATTATAACAAACATTCTGTCACTTTTTTACACATCATTGTATCTGAATAATATTTCTTCAGCATTATTCATTTCTTAGTTTTAATGTGTCAGAAGACTTAAACAAATTCAAGACAGATTTTTTTCCTCCCAGTGAATTACTTTAATAGTAAAAATATGTCCTGTTTAACATGGTATGTAATAAACTATTTTCCTTTGAGTATGATACATTAAGTGTGATATAAACTCAGGATGTCTTTTCCATGTATTTTCAGTATTACAACCTTAGAAGCAATCTCAAAACTCTTAAGATGGCAAAAAAGTTGACAGTCTACAACAAAAACATATTAAACTACAGGTGTTTGGGCTGCCACAAATATTAGTGTGTCAGATTCTGACATTGAGGAGTTTTCTATATTGACATGTCTAGATGAAAGACTGAAACATAGACAGAAATAATCTAAACTTGAGTCCCTTGGCAGCAGACTATTTGACAGCCCTAACTATCCTGACTAGAATATTAATGTCTAAGATCTTATATGGGTTTGGATATTTTACTGTAGTTTGTCAAAATGTTATGTCTTGTTAAAGAATATGAATCTATTTTCTTGGGAAAAAGATTGTCTTTGACAACATAGCATAACTTGAAAAATATTGAAAATATTTTACTTAATATAAACTTCACTTTTTTTTTTTTCTAAATAAATTTGAAGTGAAGTAAGACTACTGTTTTATTTTTGATGGCCTCATCAGGGGGAACTACATGCAAAATGGTTAGATATAAAGACTGTAATCTAATGTCAATGGCATAAATGTAGGTGCCACAAATCCTATGGCCTCAACCAGCTTGCTCAAGAATGGGTTTTCCAACAGGAAAGAAGTTACTCCATGTCAGGATAGTTATAATTAAGTCATTAAAAGAAATTTCTGAACTTTACAATTTAAGTGTTAAAAAACCTTAATTTAAGTATCTGCCACATAATAGTCAAATAGTACTTACTATTGTAATTCAGATAAGATTACATAAAAAGCACTTTATACACCATCCACATGAATCAATGTCATGTAATTTAAGTGTCACTATGAGGCTAGTTAGAACAGACTTGTTAAACAACATTGGTGTTTGTAAATGTGTTTTGTCATTTCTCCTATCACTGCAACAGAAAATGATATTTTCATTTATTTTTAGATACAAATAACAACTATAAACAGAATAATCTTAAAAAAAAATCCATCTTCACTACTCTCATCGTGTTTCTGTGTTCTTTTTTGTATGATAAAGATTCATACTAATGATATAGCAAAATTTAAAACATATGTGCTAATGTACAGAGAGCTTCTTTAGTGCTGATCTCCTTTAGATCTGCATTTACTCGATTACACAGGAATGAAATTCCTTATGTCTTTCACAACAAAATTTGATTCAGACTTTCTAATACTTCTATACTTTTCTTCAAAATTGCATTGATAACATGCTTTAATATAACACTAACACTACCCAAAATGTTTTTGATAACCATTGAAAAATCAGCTGTCTAAAATCCGGGTAATTAAAAGGGAAGAGAAATCTTGGTGATTTTGCTGTTTGAGTTTGTTTGTTTTTCCCAGTGTCAGAGAGGTTAAAATTTCCAACTCTAAAATGACATTCTTTGGACATAAAGAAAGAGGAGCTGTCTAAAGTTAGTAATAGGTGCTGACATACAAAGAGAAGGTTAAAGTGGTGAAATCCAAGATATTAAAGAGTCAGAAAATTAAGTGGGCTCAAATCACAGTGTGTTGCATGACCTTAAAGAGAGCTGTGATGAACCAAGCAGAAACAGAGATAAGCATAAGATGAGGAGAAATAAATATCTGCCTAATGAAGATGTATGACTATTTTTTTTAATTCAAAATTTAATTAAGGAAGATTAAGCAGTTAAATGAAGATGTGATACTAAGACAGATGAGCATAAATGAAATTAATATCAAAAAACAAATTGTGAAGAAGGCAAAAAACACATTCAAAACAGCTGCCTTTCATGTTTATTATATTAATTTTTTTTGAAAATTGTCATGCTTTGTTGTTTCTGTGACTTTCTGTTTTTTTCACAGTAACTACTATGTTCCTTGATCATGAAAAAGTGCTTAAGTGATTGATTTTTTTATGCATATGCCCACTCTGGTATTTAAGCAACACAGATCTGGATTTTAAATGGTCAAATAACTGCATCAGTGACATAACACAGTTTTCATACAGTTTGTGTATGAAAAAGAAAAAATGTAAATTAAAAAATCTAGTATTCTAGACATTTCAAAAATATTTGTCTTGCTGACACTGGGTTTGTGGCTTTTCTTAATTAATAAAACATTTTTCTTTTTTTTTCTCTCCAGATCGATCAATTGCTTTTATTAGTACTCATATAGCCAGACACAGGTGTCAAGATTTGAGCTAACCATTCTCAAGTCTTTTGGGTTTTTTTTTAAATGAAGCATTTACACAGTGCAATTCACACAATCAATATCTAACATTAAGCAGATTAAAAATCTTAAAACTATCTTTTTTTACTCCCTTAAGAGACATCTTAAAACTACCAGGTCTTGCCGTGACAACCGCAGTGGGTGAGGGGTGTTCGAGGGTGGAAATCCCCCCTATTGCAGGGAGCGCACCCACAGCACCTAAGGCTGGTGAAGGCAGCACCAACCCGTTAGTCCTCTCAAGGCAGTGGCTGTGACAACCCTCACTAACCTTTCTTCTGGGCGTGCCAGCAGCAGATAGAAGAGGCAGCAGGCAGTGTTTGGGGTTACAAGTATCCAGAGTTTATTGGACCCGAGAGCTGGGTGCTCCCAGAGCCTTGCAACACTGAATCGAGGCAACTGACAAAGACCTTGGAAACGGGCTGTGTTTGGGGTTATAAAGGGAGGAGGGACCAAGGGGAGGAGTAGGGAAANTGGAAAAGACCTTTAAGATCACCACGTCCAACTGTCTACTCAGAACTACCACCATGTTCACCATTAAACCATGTTCTTACATGCCATTTTTTGAACACTTCTGGGGAAATGTTTCAGACAGAAAGAGACCTGGTGGTACTGATTGACGAGAAATTGAACATGAGCCAGCAGTGTGCCCAGATGGCCAAGAGGACCAGTGGCATCCTGGCCTATATCAGGAATAGAGTGGCCAGCAGGACCAGGGAAGTGATTCTTCCCCTGTACTCAGCACTGGCTAGGCCTAACATCGAGTACTTTGTCCAGTTGTGGGGCTCTCGATTTAGGAATGATGCTGAGGTGCTGGAGCATGTCCAAAGAAGGGCAACAATGGTGATGAAGAGACTGGAGAACAAGAGCTATGAAGAGCAGCTGAGGGAGCTGGAGTTGTTTAGCCCGGAGAAGAGAAGGCTCAGGGGAGACCTTATCAGTCCCTACAACTCCCTGAAAGGTGGTTGTAGCCAGATGGCGATTGGTCCCTTCTCCCTGTGTCAAAGGACAGCTATTTTATTAGCACATTTTATTTTCAAGCACATGGGGATGGCCCCTGTAGGGCCAGGATTTGAACTTTGATGAGCCTTGTGGGTTCCATAAAACTCAGCATATTGTATAATTCTACTATAAATTATTTCAATTTTGTGAATCACTTGTTAAAAACAAAATACATTTTAACATAAAAGCATGTAAATACTGTCCTCAGCAGGAGGTCAACCTTGGCTGGCTGTCAGATAGGTATTCTGCTGCTCTCTCAATCCTTCTCCTCAACAGGACAGGGAGAAAAAAAGATGGAAAATCTTGTGGGATAAAGAGAGTAACTCGGAGAGGGGATATCATGGAACAGTCATATGCTTAAGGACTACAAACAGTGGAGAGGACCCACACTGGAGCAGGGGAAAAATGAGGAGAAAAGAGTTGCAGAGAGGCACTGTTATGAACTAACCATAACTCTAATTCCCAGGGGATGGGCAGATAAGTTGGGTATGAAGGAGTGAAACTGAGCCTGGAGAAAAAAGTGGATTGAGCAATGTGGGGAAGGTATCTTTGGTTTTGTCTTTTTTTTTTTTTCCTCTACCTAAATCTATTTTTTTTGGCAATAAATTAAATTCATTTTTCACCTATCAAGACTGGGTTACCTGTCTCAGTAGGTGATAAGCAAACTCTGTCTTTATCTCAACCCAAAAGCTTTTTTATCTTATTTTGTTCTCCTGTCCTGTTGAGAAGGGGAATGAGAGACCATCTATGTAGGCATATTTATTTGTGAGTAGGAATACACTTTATGTGGCAACATTGTAGTATTTGATGAGCTAAAACAGCACATACAAAACACAGGTGAAAGCACTTGATAAGAATCTTTTCAAACTGAAACGTACCAGTCTGTCCTTGATGGCAGTGAGAGGATTTCTAGAATTTCCTTGTAACAAATATCCTCAAATACACTGAGAACCTTGATCAATGAAGGTTTACCTTGATGTTAATTTCTGATATCCAAAAGCCAAGCACTGTTTCTCAGTCTCAACAATCTCTGCAATACGTTCATTCCCTTAATGCACTGAGACCTATATATTTCCACTGAAATGAGTTAACTATTACAGAGGTGAGAATAAAGGCAGTCTATTGATAACAAGAATAATGAGGAATAAAAATAATGTGCTTCTGAACATTTATTTTTGTGTCTTTTCATTTAAAGGAAAAAATAATTAAATCAAATCCATTAACTCAGTTAAAATGTAACATGTTTGATACCTAAATATTTATAGAAATGTTTCATAAGAAGAAAGAAATTAGAAAGCAAACCAGAAAGCCATAGTTTAAAAAATGATCAAAAATCAGTACATTTTCTCACTAATGTTACAAGAAAAAAGAACACAAGCTTTGGCAAGGTTTGAAAACCTTTTTAACACCTTTTTGCATCTCTCACAGCATTTCAATGATTGTGTGAAAACATGGCAAGTTCCTGTTTAAAAGCTTAAAAACATCTCAGATCCAAACCACTATACTTTGCACAAACCCTGATGATTTTTGAGGTCCTAGCTAACTTAAAATTATATCATATTGCTTCTTTTAACACACTTTGAAAAGATACACTTTTAATCATATTTTTATTCGCAACTAAGCTCTTTCATGTAGAAGTTTAGCAATTTTACAGTATGTGAGAACTACTAATGTAGAAGTGATTACTTAAAATAGGGAATTCAAAGTGCATATTCGTTTTGAACTTCTTAGTTTCTTAAATTAAGATCCTTTTAACTGAACAAATGAAATAGTGGTAATTCTTGCAGTTCAATTAAGAGAAATAAATTTTATTACATTAATCTAAAGACAGGCAAAGACTCAGACACCTATCTTATTGCATATGTTTTATGAATAGTAAAAACGTTAGGAGACAGCAGAACATGAAGGTTTTCACGACATAGCTCTTCCTCTAATTACATGAGAATTGTCACAACTGATCAATATTTCGTGGTTGACTAATTTACTAAGTAAGGGTGAGTAACAATGCTGGGGAAACTAGTTTGCATAGTCCAAACTCCATTGCATTAACTATTCAAATTATATTAATTAGAATGCATTTACCATTGCAGTGTTGAATCCTTATCTACCACCTGTATAAGATGTAGAAGATGTCTAAGATGTAGAAACTCTACTCAACACCCAGGTAATATATATATCATGTTTACAGATACACAGAATAGATATGTGTGTGTGTGTGTGTGTGTGTACACACGTCTGCTTCATTGTGTCTCTGTAAGACATGCTCAACTTTGCTCCTTGTTGAATGTACAAACAAGAAAACAGCAGCCAGTTCCCTCAGCCTGGGACAGAAAATCTAGGTCCCTGAGTTCAATGGGATGGGTTCCAGCAGATGTGCAGAAGGAATCATCTCCAAACACCTCACAATAGCAATAAAATAAACATATTAATGACAAGGCACATCCTCTACCTTTTTTTTTTTCCTTTTTCCAGCTGGTTTGAACCAAAATTACCCACAGCAGGGTCCATAACTCCCTGATCCCCATTCTAAATATTAGGCACTTGACTATTTCTAATTTCCAAGCAAGAATAAGTACTTTATTTTCAAAAGAAATTTAAATCAGGATCCATATATTTCTCAACTGAGTAGAAACTGTAGTTTTCTAGAACAATGACAGATGTCAAATCAGTGTGTGTGTACTACCATAATTTGTAAATGCAAAAGTGAAGAAAAAATCAGAACCTATTATAAATTAGTCATTATTTTTTCAATTTTGTTTCCAGCTGCCAGTTCAAGTTGTAAATGGATAAATTTGAAACAATCTATAAACCGGCAGTTATGCAAAAAAAAAAAATATTGCATGATGAATGAGACTCTTCCTGTACAGCATCCAGCTGATTGCAAAAGAAGAATACAATTTCATGCCTTTATAAATAGCATTTCAAAAAAAGGTGTAATTTGAATTTCACACTTGTCAGCAGTGATTATTATCTAGCTTAGCCTTTTCTTGGGTGAAAATGTTTTGCCACTGTATTCCTAAGCTTATTAAAGATTCTGTCCTTCTGACATTAACTTCATTTTTGACAGTCACTTCTGATTACCTCAAAGAGTATTAGACATAACACCATCAGTTTACCAGAATGGTTATTTTGAGTTTATGTTCTCTCTGTCAAATCAGCAATAATACTTAGATACTCTTTTATAAGGAGGAAGTCTTAAATTCTTACTCATGACACTGTATAAGTAACACCACTCAGTTCAGTTGGACTACTTGTCATTCTGTGATTTCTCAGCTTGAATTGAGATATTAGAACATATGGGCTGACTACCGTTTCACTTGCAGCACTATATGCATTAACCAGGCTTTTAAGCAACCATTATATTCCATGTACACCCAGTCAATACAATTAATATAACCTTAAGAGACTGAGAAGGAACTAATTACCCCAACTTAAATATGTAATGTTGTCTGAAACCGTGACAAATAAAAAACATCTATGTTGGTTTGGAAGATATGATACAATTAATAGGTGTTTCTTCTGCAATAACAGCTGGAACAGAGATGGCTGTCCCAAGATGTAAAGTCACACTGTGAAGCTACACAAACCCAAATAGACAGCTGAATCCTGCTCTCCAGTAAAACCACTCTAAGGGAAAATATACAAAGAAGTAATTTCATTGATCCTAAATATAAAGCCCTTATTAAGGGTAAAAAATGTGATCTATATTTTGTGTTCATAAAAGCACCATTTTATTTTATCACTTTTGAATAATACTTATCGAAACAGCCAACTGCTTTCATGATATTTATTACATTTTTTAGTTACTAGGTCATATACAGATCCTGTCAATGATATTTTTTCAAGAGTTTGCAAGTAAAAAGAAAAAAACCCCCAAAAGGTAAAACCTAATTAGATTAAAATTATAATTAGTTCAATTGCAACATTCTGTTTTCAGATGCATTTTCAGACTTCACAGTTTTAAGTCTATCCAGTGTTTACCATGTAATTTTGTAATATGTTAGTCTCTTAATTGAAATATATTACAATATGGAATAGAATGTGCCACAGTAATGTAAATATATTAAATCAACATTACTAGTTAGAAACCAGATATGTTGCTTTAAAAGAAAGTAGTAAATTGCTTCAGTAGATCCACTTTCTTTAAATCATTTTGATTGTTATTAATTTTACTAACATCTCTGTCCCTTGCCTTTTGTTGTTTTAATCAGGTTTTATATCAAGTCTATATTTTTTCAGTTCATCTCCATATTGGTCAACTCTCTGATTTTTAGTTTCCCCCTAACACACATAGCCCCTTTCTTCTTATTACTTTTATTGATTATGCAACTATGTATTTCTAGCTATGGAGTCATGTTAGATATAGAATATTATTCCAGCTGTTAGTTTTCAGAAATCTTTCCCAACAAATGCTATCTACAGCAGCTTTCCTCCTGTCCTTCTTTGCTGTCTCTTGCACATTTTTTTCCAAGCATTGAGTCCTGATTTTTACTGCTGTAAATTCTTTTTTTCCCGTTGTTTCTATTTGGTATTTTTATTGATTTTTTTTTAACTGTTTCTTAAATTATTAAGTTCTGTACATTGAAGAGTTTGAAGAGTCAAGCTGAGGAAAACAAAACCAAAAAAAGAGATCATGTCAGTATATAAGGATAGAAATGAAATTTCCCTAATTATAAATACACTTATATAAATGCATTTTATATTAAATAAAAAGTATATTCTTCCCAAAGCCAGTATTCATCTAATATTTAAATAATTAATAAACTAATATTTAAAATATTAGTTTCAATATAGCTAGTCAACTATGCCCAGAGATTTGTAGAATGCAGATTCTATACTAGGAACTGTACAAGATTCTATACAAGGAACTGAAAAAATAGAATTGGTCTTAAAAAGTCTTGCTTTTTCTTCTCTAAAAGAGATCAATTTAAGGATCCCCAAGTAAAAAAAGTGTATGAAATTAATCATCTCAATTAAATGCCAAATGCTGTGAGAACTGGTCTGCTTTTTCCTCCCTCATTTATGACATCTCTTTAGATATTAAATGATAAAACAAATGTTTATTTCTGCAAGCAACAATTAAGTTTATTTCTTTATTAATTTAGCACTTGTTACTGTGAGATCCTGAAGGACATTATGTTGACACTTGCCTTCTTCTCACATTTAACTCAAAGACCTGTGAGGAATGAATCAGTTTTAAAAATAACTATTTTAGGTCATACACAGAAACAAGAAGTACAAAACATGTTTGTTATAGATTTCAAAATCAAGGTAGTATATCTGGTCTTGGGAGAAAATATAACTCATTAGCATATGATAATTTCTGCAAGATTACTTATTAAGGTTGTAACTTGTAAGACTTAATAAAACCACATGTATTAGTAAAGATTTATCTTTCCCCAAAGCCACTGCTCTCTTCCCCTTTCTTTAGAGCAAACATTCAAGGAATTTTTTGATGGCAACTAGATATCAATGTCATCTTTAAAGTTAATGTAATTTTTAAAGTAGACACAATGTGTTCTTTTGTTTTTTGCTAATAACTTTTCCACAGAAGGAGTTCTTCAGGTTCTTTTTGCCTCTAGTGCTTGCAAATGTGATATGAATAGATATATGTGAATATTGGTTCAAAAACATTTAAAACCAGCATTTTTGAATGGTAAATATAAACAGCTGGTAGGTATGGGATCTCAGGCAGATACAGTCTAATCATTATGGAATTTGAATTTGCAATTGTGCAATCTTATAATAGAAACAAAACATTTTTTCCCTCTTTTTAAAAATTATAACTTAATAGCAAATCCTAGCTAACTTTTCCAGTAGTTAGCTGCATTCTAGTTTAACAATAATTTACTCATACTGACAAATGCTTACTGTATGAATGTCCCACTTAGTTCTAAGAAATTTCTGGTCTTTATACAATGTCAGTTTAGATGGTTTTCACAATATAAAAATGTCCCAGACTACATAGTGTCTGTATAGATTGATTGTTCATTTATTTACTAAGTATTCATCAGAGGGAATGAACTGATTTTGTTTATTGAAGACAAAAGTTTGCAGAGGAAGAGGAGAGAGCAATACATGGTGGGACTTTACTCTAGAATGTTCTGTTTAAACAGGGATAGAAGAAGTTGTCACAGGGCATAAAATAAAGAGGAAAATGTTCTGATTGGACACAACAATTATTACTGTTAATTTTATATAAAATACTTTTCTTCTGAGAATGGAGTGGAAAATTACGCACAAACCAATTTACAAATTGTTATGGTTTTATTTTATGGAAAACTTTTTCCCTTTTGTTTACAAGCAGGGCGATGCACAGTGGGGCAGTGGAGGTGTGTCTGCCTGCATGG
>WEIV01006025.1:0-23572 GCA_013390005.1 Calyptomena viridis | reverse complement strand
TTGTGCCATCCAGCAATAGTTCTGGTCTATTTCTCATTTGGATTTATAACTTCTTGATTTGATAGCCCATGCTCTGTGTGCTGTTACACTTCTCTCTTCTGTGATGGGGTCATCACCATATGGTTAGTAGGGTGCCTGGGACCTTCAAGACCAGTAAGGAGGGAAGCAGCAGTTCAGCTAGCTTAATATTTTGTCTACTGGAATAGCAAGAAGGCAAAAAAGTTTGGCTGTTTCCTGCAGACCCTTATCATCTCCTCTAGTACATCAGTTGTACTAGAGTTCTAAGATTGTTCATCCTCTACTCTTCTTTCTGGTATTGGCTCATGTCCTACTGTTAATTAATGTGTCTAATCCCATTTTAAACCTACTGGCATTGTCTTCTATGACAGCAGTCTCACAGAAATGTGTTTCCTATTCTGCAAAGAGATACTTCCTTTTATATATTTAAAATGTGTTGTTGTTTTATTTGTTTTATTTGTGAGTTTTTAAAGCTTGACTAAATTCATCAGCTTTCTTCTTTCTAAAGTGTATCCTAATTGTTTTAATGTTTCGTTCTCAAAGCAGCTACTCCATCTCCTATGTCATTCTGGTTGTTATTCTCTGTACCTTTTCTTACTCTATTGTATTCTCCCTAAAGCTGAAAGAGCAGAAATTTTTTAAGATATCAACACAACATAGTTTTACACAGAAGCAAATTATGACCTATGTTGTATTCACTTTGCCTTTCTTGATGATTGCAAACATTTTTTCAGGGGGCTTTTTGACAGATGTTGCACATTGAGCCAGTGATTTCAGAGGACTGACTCTAAGCCTCAATTATAAGTGCTAGCATTTTTACCACTCTGTATATATATATNTTTTTTTTTTTTTTCAGTGATACAGAGAATTATCCACTTTTATTAAACCATTTCACAGTGATTGTCCAGAAATACTTATTACATTCCCAAACGGTTGCTCCAAAAGTAGGGTTTTTTCTAGGAAACATCCTAAACCCGTCACTTTTCTTCTACTTCCTCATGCCTAAGAAACCTGTGATCTGTGATTATTTATAGTCTTTTTGTTCTTCATGGTTCATCTGGAAAAAAATTCTCAGTTATGAAATCTGACTTTGAGTTCAAGCAGTTGCTAAATTATTAAAATACAACAAAGCTCACGCTCTGATAGAGAAAATATGCTCATTTTTTCATAATGAGAACATTTATTTACAATTTATAAAACTGTGAAAAAGATTGGATTTCACTTTTACAAATGAAAAACATGATCTAGCATGCAAAATTCCTAGATTAAAGAACTTGCAAAACAATATTATCTACTTAGTATATTCTTCAAGAGCTGTTCCATTTGACAGCATCACCTATTCTGCTTTAAGCCAGCCTCAGTGGAGTCCATTGCCATCAAAGCAAAATAATTAGGTCCTTTCACACCCATTAGATTATTCTCATTGCTTTCAGTTGTCTCATGTCTTTGATAAAGTATGTAAATTGTTGTCTTAATCTTGAAAAATAGCCGGTCTCTGTGGCGGTGTGCTTTTTATGTTTGCTTTACTGTAATGGTTTGTTCTGTTACCCCCTACCCTAGATTTGGTTCATTCTGTTGTATGTATACTCCCCTATTATGTAATCTCCCCAACTCCTCCCGTTCTCTGTACCCTTCCCTAAACCCCTCCTATCCCTGTACCATATATGTACCCCAACTCCACCCCTTGTTCTGGCACCTTCCCTATCAATCATCCCTACTCGGTCCCGGATAGGCTTGAGTAGAAGGCTTCTGGCTTCTACTCCTATCACCCCTTAATCCCACCTTTCTCTCCACCCCATTGGCCCTTACCCTCTCTCCACTCCTCAATTCCACCGCCTATAAAACCCCTCGTCCTGAGCCAGTCTGGGCTCACTCCCTGTTGGTTGCTTTGGGGTTTGGACCCCTAATAAACTGTTCCTGTTTCGCCCCAATGAGAGTGAGTCGCTTTCTGCCCTTTTACCCTCCGACTGCTGCAGCATCCATACCATCGGACCAAGGACTCCTAGGCAGGGCCAGGCCAACTAGTCCACACACGCAGTCCCTGCTAGGGACATGTGGGTAGGGAGTACTGCTTGTCTAGGGAGGCCTTAGTCGCCTGGTGGCTGGTGTCCCTTGGGAAGGACCCTTATGCCATCGGGTGACCCACACCTGCCCAGTGCCCTCAGCATGGCAGCATGAGCTAGCCAGGGCTGAAGAAAGGTGTCGGGATTGCTGCCACCCAGGCAGGGACCGCAGCAAGTCTCCTTACACGATTCTGCTAGGAAGAGAGAATGGTCCGTGTTCCTCACATATGCTCATCTACTGTAAAACTTGAAAAGAGTAAGGGAGTCCAGCTAGGAGAGAGCTTCATGGTGATGTCTGGCAAACTCCTCTGCCCAGAATTTGTCTGGATTCCATACCAAGCACTTGGTTGTCTTAAAAGAACAGAAAAAACATATGACTAGAGGAGTTGGGTTGTTTTCATCTACTTAATAGTAACATAATTTAAGAGAGGTAAGATGTAACTAATCAAATCAGATAATCTGTTATAGATAATATCCTTGGGAATTCAGCAATCAAGACCACTTTTAAATTACTGCTGAAATTATCAGTGCTAGTAATTTCATTGTACAACCTAATCAATGCTTCATGAAAAGTGTATACGTATGCTAAGAGAATTCTTACGTACATAAAATAATATCTTGCTGGTAAGAGCATATGTTGGCAAAAATAGTTTTTGTTCAACACATTAGTATTTCTATAAAGTCAACTGAAAAATAAGACACAGCAAAGAAAAAACTGGAAGTTACACAGAGAAGATGAACTTAAGTTTCTGTAAAGTTAAATAAGTTTTACTACTAATATATATATTTTTGATATATATATATATATACACACATATATGCAGTTTGTACCACATAAATATTCATATGATTTATTTAATAAGTAGAAAAGACTGACAACTCTGTTCCAGACACACTGCCTTCTGGCCGACTGCTTAAAGTAATAGCTTAATACACCAGGTGTACAGAGAGTGCGCCATGTCCATCATTCATGCTTAGAAAAATTTAAATTAAATACAAAGATAACTGAGAGAAAGTCAGTTTGCATGCCTGAATGAAATACCTCTCTCCTTGCTAGGTGTCATAATTTTTAGATACACTAGAAAATATCAGAAAACAACCACAAAATTAAAGTAAAAAAAAAAAAAGACCTACTATTGCAATTCCTTTATTTTTTACACTTAAAAACACAAAAAAGATATAATGTCATAGCAGCAGTATATGAAAAATAGTTAAAAGAAAAAATTCTGATATCCTTTCTCTGCAAGCTTCCTAACTGCTGCAATTGCTGCAAAGGATTACAACAAATAACAATGGCTTTGCTGTGCTATTTTTCTGTGAGTACAGAAGTGTCAGAAAGCTTAAAAGAGTGTTTAGAAAATCTTGACAATACAGTAATTTTAGAAAAAAATCTGTTAGTAACAAGCAAATCTTTGTGGTATGGTTGCTTTGTGCTTGCTGCTCAACTCAGCATAACATAACACATTGCAAATAACATGGAGGAGAACTCAAGCTCTCAATCACATAATCCAGCTACATTTTAAATAGTGCAACTGGTTCTGAAGGAAAGAAGTCTGACACTTAAGCTGATGGTATGAATGAACAGGAAGAAATAAGAGAAGAAAAAAAGTGCTTCTTACTTATTATTTTACCACTGTAAACAGAATTTCTACACAGTGTTTTGGGAATAAAAAAAAAAAAGAGTTTGGAAATGCAAAAAGTTGAGTTTTAATACTGTAGCAAGAATTAATTTCTGACATAAAAGGATGGAAAATATTTTTATGTGTTTATACACATCTGAATGTGTTTGTGCATGCATTTACAAACATATCACAAGTGTAAACCATTATACTAAAAGTAGATTTTAATTTATTACCCTGTAGGCCTTTTATAAGAGCTACACTAGTGGTATATAACATGAAATCATATGATTTTCAGTTACACTAAATAATATCATATCAAATGTACTTCAAGAAGGTGTAAAATTATGTATAACTGACTTTTCATATTTGCATTAAATGTCAGCAGTATAAATAAGAATCAGACATAACAGCACTCAAAGTTTTCTGTGCAAATTTGTAAATGCTTTTTAGGCATCAGCCTCAACCACACCTGGGCTGAGCTCCTCTGAGCTATCAGAAACACTATCTGTTCCCGGGAGTTAAGTGTTGTCTATTGCTTTCCTTGCTTTTTTAATGAACACCCTTGCAAACTTTTTTTTCCCTGAATAACAGTCCAAGTGGAATAATATTTTGTTCTCACACCTTCAAAGTGTGATTCTATAAATAGTGGTCCAAACGAGACCTGTTGAGCTCTTGTGGGTTGCAGTAGGCTGTGACTAGCAATCTCCCTCTAAGCTGGGACACCTCCAGGAATTGGAGTGAACTGTCATGTTCACTATTTCTTGGAGGATCATTGCCAGATCCTGGGCTGACATCTCACTCCTTAAGATTCAATCCTTCACCTGAGAAGAATTCAGAAGCATTCGAAGTGAGTATTTCATGGAACTCGGGGAGATTTTTCACAGGTACCTTGTACAGACTCTATATCTGTGAGCATATGCTATATCAAATGTGCAACGGATACTATTTTCTTAAATTCTTAATTACTTTAGATTTGTAAATAAGTTACTGTTATAGTATAGTAAATCATGCATGGGTCTTTGTTTAGTTGTTTAAATCGTAAGTAAGTTAAATGCTCTTATGTGTTGTTAAGTTAAAAGTCAAGTGTTGCCAGGCTTTTAGGTCTATCCCATTTTGGCCTTACCCATACTGTCCTTCTGTCTACCCCCAGCCCTTTCCCCATCCCTCCCTGTCCCCATATAGATGGCCTTACATTTATTTTGGTTCAGACTGATACTGATTTTAGATTTCTGATTGATTTTTTTTTTGCTGATACCTTTGACGGTAATACTTTGAGTGGCCTTAAAACACTCTTTTCACAACAACTATACAAAGCAAAAATGCTGTCTTGGAAATGCAGTTATTGTCTGATGACTCTCAGCTATCTGATGTTTGAATGGTGGTTACAGGTGAGTAAGAGAGATTGTCCAAAGTCTTTATTCAGTGGCTTTAGATGGGGGAGGATTTTGCTTAGAAATCTCTTGGAAATCTTACACCAGATCCAGATATATTGGGATATAGGCAGTTGGAAGAAAAATCACTGTTATGAACCAAATAAATGTTGTGCTTTGCTGACAAATCACAAATATCTAGTCATAAAGGACTCCAGAGAGAAAACTGTCTGTGGTCTTCACAGCTCTACAAACCCTAGCAAACAGAAGATCTTGGATCTGTGAGAAACTGGCTTAGTCAGAAGAAATGTCACCATGATGTAGAATCAACCCAGAAGAAATTTTTAAAAAGTCAGATCTAAAGTACCAAGTTGTGTAATTTCCTTGAAAGCTTCTTATACAAAGCGAAGCAAATAAATAAATTACAAAAATACAATAAAACAACAATATCAAACCACCAAGACCTTTAAGGTTCACTTTGTATTCTGGTCCATATCTTAGCATTTTCACAGGTTCTGCACTGTTCAAAGGAATAACTTTGAACACTGGCTTACTAAGCTAGGGAACAAGAAGAATGCAGTTGTTGATCAGTCTCTTTATTAACATAAAACTTTGTCTTAATCACAGATTACTGGATGTTTCTTAGAATTTTTCTGGGGGTACTTAAGAAATAATCCCAGAATTTGTGTCAGTGGTCTGTCTTATTTATTGTCTGTGGCAACTGAAAGTTCTTGGTTCCTCAAAGCAAGAATGAAAAATAAATTATTATGATGCACCTACACATATCAGCAACATTGTACCCACTATTTTCCTCTTGGATGAGTAGTTTTGTAAAAGGAATGGGAATTTATTGCTGCATTTGAGCACGCTGTGATTATCATCTGCCAAAATACCAGCAGATTACAGCTCCTTATTTTGTCTCCTCCAGGAGATCAGCAGGATCCAGGAGATCCGTGCTGTTGCACAAATGCAGAGCCAGCAGTAAAGTGGATATAATTTATCTCTGAATATGAAGCATGAGGAGATATTTGTAAATATCTATTCTTGTCCTGTTGGCTGCATCTTTCAAGTAACGAGCTGGTTGTAGCAGATAGATGCAGATTAGTGCATTAGCCTATTTCTGCTAAATGTTCAGGTGTGTGGCTTCTGTGATTTCAGACAGAAGTGGCTGCTGCAGTCAGTTCATTCTTTCTCCCCACATGGCTGATCTCTTAGAGGACTAATTGATCACCATCACAAAGATGCTGCTTGGATCCAGTACCTTTCTTAGATAACACAGCATTGAAGCAGAAAGGAACATTTCATATCACAGAAAAGCTGATATAGCACTAAAATGAATTTTAGGATTTCAAATAATAGTGGTTAGAGTTGTAGCAATTTAAGAACATATGACTATATATATAAGAATATAGGAGCCATGTCCCTGCCTGGCACAGCCCCTGTTGCCCACCCAACCCCTCACTGGAACCTCAGGCTCTCGGCAAGCAGAGAGCTCTCCATAAGAAACAGCCCTCCTACTTCAGGCAGGTGTTCTGGGCTCTACGCAGGCTCTTCTGGCACCCCTACATGGTAGGATGGCCTGAGAATTATTGCCCTCCTATCAGCACCAGGCCAGTTCCCAGAGACGGAGGCTGGCCAGGAGCCAGTGTAGAGTCTTGAGGAAGTGAATGCACATTAATATAAGATGCTGATTTTCCAACCATGCTCACCTGTGCCTGGTCCATCTTGGCAGTAATTTGGGTGTAGGCAAGGCATAGAGAATTGAAACTCAGTGACTGCATGGTCCACCAGTCACCACTTCATCCACAAGACCCTTTCTGGCAACAAGATTCAAATCACAGAGGACATGTCTCCAAGTCAGCTCCCTGAGTATTATTCACCCAGTTGTATTAGGAATCTCCTGGATCTGTTTGTACCAGCTGTGTGGTGTTCCCAGTTAACACCTGGTAAGTTGAATTCCCCCACAAGGACAAGGGTGATTGATTTGAAGGTGTCACTTGGTTCCTTAAAGAATAATTTGTCAGTGTTGTCATCCTGGCTGGGTGGCCAGTAGGAAACTCCCATAACATAGAACTGGTATGTGGTCTATCATTTCTTTGCTTATAAAGCAGAAGTCTCTAATTAGAGAGAATAACTGATAAAAAGATACCTTTCTGTTTAACATAATTAGCCTTGCTAGTGCATTTCAGTATTTTCAGAAAATTAAGTTGTATTTTTCAAGATACTTGATTAACCCCTAAGTTGGTGGGGGAAAATGCAGCTTTATATAATGATTGGTTTGAAAGAGAATTTTTTTTTGTTAATAGTTTCTTTGCAAATGCTCATATTGAATTGGTTGATCCTTGAGGGTAATTGATAAATGCTGCAGATATATGTTGTGAAATGCTTTAGTAGTATTATTATAACTCTACAAGTTATATAAAGTTCTAAAATAAGAAAAGTTGTTAAATGTCTGAATGGGGAGGGATAGAAGAAGTATCAAACATAAATTTAGTTGTTTAAATTTAATTTCTACTTAGAATAAAAGTAATGACATCAAGAAAACCACATTTCTTATAAAAACACAGCCACATTTCTCAAACACTAATCAACATAAGTAGCATTTGTATCATGTGAATATCTGTCCCATAAATATCAAAAATAGGTCTCTGTTATTAGAATGATACGTGAGGGGAATAAAAAACCAAACAAATTAAAATACCCTTGATTATCTTTTTAATTGTTAGACATATGACTCTTTCCAAGAGTTGTCCTAGAAAAAATGATAAAAATCTCTTTGTTGTCATTTGGGAACACATCTTCAAAAAGACATAGTCCAGAAATATCAGATGTGGGGTTTTTTACCTTTAGGGAAGATCATTTTTCAAATTTTGGGTTTGGTGAGAGAGAGAGTGTCAAAGATAGACGAACATTGAAGATGGAAGAACTAAAATAATGTAAATACCACACTCAGATTAATGAAGAATTTATTCCTCTACTTGGGATATAAATCATAAAGCAAAAGTGGTACCATTCAACTTGAAAAAACAGAAATTGGTTTCTTTTGGGTTTTTTGGTTTCATGATTTTATATTTGTTTCTTTCTTTCTTTAACCTTAGTTTTAGTGTCAATTGCAAATAGTACTAAAATGACTGTGCAACATCAGAAAAATGTAATGAGGAGAAGACCTATATATGAGAACACTAAATTATAGTACATTTAAAAAATTCCAAAACTGTCACTAGGAACTAATTCTTGCCTCGACTCTGTATATAATATTTGCCCGTAGAAAAGTCAGTAGTTTAACTTCACAGTGTATTAGGGTCATTAATCTTTTATAGCCTTCACACAGCCATGAAATAAGGTAAAACAAAGGAGTTCAAATATATTAAATTACAGTTTAAACAAAATGCTGCTGAAAACAGTGATTATTTCTACTGATTTCTGCCCTAAGATCAGACCTTAGTCAATACTTGTGGTTAAATGTAATGATTTGTCCTAGTTGTGTTCTTCTGAAAATGGAAAGATAAAATAATTCTAATTCAAAGTACATAATAATAATTCTATTTGAATTAATTCAGTTCAACTATTTATTTTTTAATTGAGTTAGGGCTACTAAGTCTTTTACTACCAAGTTTATTGCAGGGGAAAACATCTCAGCTCACCTGTTTTAACATAAATCAGGACAGATGTACTTTATTAATCTGTCCATCATGATATAAAATTAGCTGGCAAATGATGAGCCATATACCAGGATTACTATCAGCAATCCAATCAATAAAACACAACCCTGACACTTACAAATGTTAATAAATACCTATTGCTTTTCTGAATACCTTTAAATATTGAACACCTTTCAACAGCTGATCTCAAAATATTCTACTCTTCCCTTGCTCCCTTCCTGCCCACCATGCTTAATAGCATCATATACCCCAGAGGTGAAGAGGTTACTGAAAACAGACCTCCTACTCATCCGTCGCAAGTTTAAATACCCTGTTTAAATTAAAGTTCACATATATTTGAAGATCACTATGAACAAAAGTTTCTGAGAAGCAAACTGTTCACATATAGGGAAATGGATTAGATCTTGAAGAAAAAGCTGTCCTGGTATTAAAATGAAAGATTAAAATGTAAAATATTCTATTCTTATTTATGCTTTCACCTGCTTTATTCTAACAAAATAACTATAAAATCTTTTTTTGGCACAAAATGTCTCTGTTATTAAATTTCTGTAAATAATTATTGATAATATGATTCAGAAATTAGGTGCTTGCAGCAGTTTGAGAAACTTTTTTTTTTTTCTGAAGGTTAATGAAAATGAATCATAGAGTTGATTTCTATAGAAAATGCAGTTCACCCCACACCTGATATGTCAGCGTTTACTCTGCAGCCCTGTAGAGTGAGTGACCCTGAAATCATATGTGAGGTATGGTTTATGTACATGGAAGAGTCTTCCAGCTCTAACAGAAGGTGTATAGAAGTTGTCCTTGTAGTACCTACACTCTGCTACTCCCAAAGCCTTTAATGATAAATAAATATTAAATAATTTTTTAAATGTGGCAATAAAAAAATTTCAACTATGGAACAATCACAATTTGGCCTCTCAGATTCTATGCCATATCTCCCAGTGTCACTCAGATACTCCTTGATAGTGATGGCATTAAATGTGTATGCCTGTGTCACTAGCCACCCAAAATCTTACCATCTATTTTACCATTACTGCTTGATTATTTAGTACATATCTTTTCTTCTGCCTGCTTTCAGTAACTCTGTTTTTTTGTTTTCTGTTCATACCATCAGACCTTTTTATGCTTGTTATTTGCAAAGAATACTTGCTCTGTCTGCTGTTTCCTATATGGGTCTCTTTTGGATGCTGTTTTGATTAGCATCTGTCACAGAGGATATGACAGTAAGGTACCGCTTAGAAAAATTAGTAACTTCAAAAAGTCATCATCCACTTTATACAATTTCTAAAGAAGCAAAAGGATTTTCATTGTGCAAAGGAAATTACTTGAAAGCTGTTTTCACTATCTCAATGTGTTTTTTTCATGTTTTGAACCTTATCCTGCTCTACTTCTGTCACTTCTATTTAATGGATTGAAAAGAGTAGAAAATACTGATTGAGACTTCATTCTGTCCTTTACCAGAAATCACAATCTCTTACATCTGTAAGCCTTCAAATATTGCCCTCTGTGGTGTTCTTATTTGCTCTACATATTGTGAATTACCTCTCCCTGGGGAAATAATTCCTCTGATCAGAATGACTAACTTACATTGAACATCTGCTATGGCTCTCAAAATCAATCTTTTTATGTGTTTTGATGTGATGGTTGAATTGGGGGTGGGCAGCAAGGTTTTGGTAGAAAGAGAGGCCTCTGTGAGGAGAAGCTGGAGCTACCCTTTGCTGGACACAGACAACTCCAGTTGGCTGCCACAGACTCACCACAGGGCATGGCTGAGTCCTGCAGCCACGGATCTGGATGGGAAGAATTATTAAGGAGTTGGAAAATGCTGCATAAGTAGTGAGGCATGAATAAAAAAAAAAGTTAGAAGCAAGCATGTGAACACCAAAGTCATAGAAGGAGGAGGAGGCAGTGCTCCAGGTGCTTGATCAGAGATTCCCCTAAAGCTCTTAGAGGGGATCATGGTGGATCAAGTAGCTATTTCTTGAAGGAAACTGCAGCTCATGGAAAGCCCATGCAGGAGTGAGTTCTTCTTTCTTGCAGGAACTCAAGCCAATGGAGACTTCAAGTTTATTCTGTAGAATTGCATCTCATGAAAAGGACTCTTCACTGGAGAAGGGTAAAAGCGTGAGGAGGAAGGAGTGGCAAAGAGAACAGTAATGAAATAACAACTATCCCTTCATGCCTCCTCTGTTCCTCTCAAGGCAGGGGAGGTGGAAGTAAATGAGTAGAATTGAGGGAAAGCTGTTGAAGTTTCTTAGTCTCTCATCATCCAAGTCAATTTTAATCAGCAATAAATTCTTTTTTTTGTTTTCCCCCAAGGCAAGTCTGTTTTACCCTAGAAAGTTTTGGAAAGTGATCTCATTGTATTTATCTTGACCCACAAGCTTTTTTATCATATTTTCTCCTCCTTGTCTTGTTGATTGAGGGAGCAGCTGGGGATCTGGCAGTGAGACAAGGTCAATCAAACAGAAAAAGTATGTATAAACAATAACAAAAAATGGTCAGAAATTATATAACCAGTCAATATTTTTAAACAATTATAATCTTGAAAAACTTGCAATAAGAATCCAGAACTTCTTATTCTTTGTGTGTGTGTGTGTGTGTGTGAGAGAGAGAGAGAGAGATATGACATTTCTTTTCACAAGTAATGGTTACACCTGGTAGAGTCCTGTTTTCCTGGAGAAGACGGAACACCTGCTTGTTCATGGAAGTACTGAAAGAGAACCTTGTTTTGCTTTGCTTGAGAACACAGCTTTTCCTTTATCTACCTCTCCAAAAATTTTCTCACTTTTACCCTTCTGATTCTCTTCCTCATCCAATTGTGTGGAAAAAGAGCGAGTGGCTGTGCGGGGCCTAGCTGCCTGCCAGGGTTAAATAATTTCAGGTATCAATTAATGATAAATTTTCACAATACATATCACCAGTATATATTTATTTTTTGATCAAAAGAGATAGTATTCATGTTGCTAGCTCAAAAGTCTAGCCATTTTCTGTCCTAGTAGTTATCTTATTTCCTTTTATAATTTATGAAAGGAAGTGCAATCATCATGTGGCAATTTGTCCTTCCTAAGTAATTAGATAATTTAACTTTCTCATGTTTTTCTTCGCTTCCTTTTAGTGTAATGGGAATCAGGATAATTATTTTAAACTTAATTGCTCAATGTGAAAAGTTATGTGAAAATAAACAGTACAATATGCCAGGCATATCAGTTTTGGAAAGGGAAGGGATAGGAAGTGAAGAGCTAGTTCCAAACACAGAGGTGCTACAGTTACAAATGTAGTATGCCTATTTTATGTAGTTATCCTATAACTGAAAGATAAAATCATAGGTTGTCTTTTTAAACTACCCATAGGATTCGTGAAGAAAACTGCATTTTTGGTTGGGATTTCCGAAGTGCCCTGTACAAAAAGACAAATGGATCTTAAGAAATACTGGGACACAACATTTCCCGATCAATCAGAAGTAACAATCAAACCTCTGTCTGCTTACAGATGAGTACATTGACTCCTCAATAAGAAAAGAAAATTAAATAGCATTTAAACACAGCAGTATTTTGTATAAAGCTCTCTTTGTTAAGCATATTCTATGAATGCCTGCCAGATTAAGTATATGATGCACCTAAGGAAAATTGTATTTCTGAACATATTTGAATCTTTTTACAGAATTCATTACTGTTTGGTATGTGAATTGAAATAACATTTAGATCCTTCAGAAACATATCAATTAAAATTGTAATATCAAAATTTTGAAGCTAGGTAAGTACTTTACATTCTGGGAGCTGTTTTCAGGACAGTCTCTTAGGTAAAGATACTTGCAATTCCACTTCAATGTCTCCTAGCGAGGCACATAAAATTTTCCAAAGAGACATAAAGGAATGAATTACATACTCAATTTAGAGAATATGAGATGCAAAATAATTTCTCTGGAATTTTACTCTCCTTTTATGTGATTTTTCCTTTCATTTGGTTTCGCAATTTTTTTCTGTAGCTGAATATTTTACAATTTTTACTAAGTGCCCAGAAATGAGAATGTGCTGCCTTATATTCATGAAATACCCTTAGAAGAAATTGTTTTCTAAGTATTGTTTTATATATTCATCAATTTAATAGTATATTATTAAATTTATGAATTTATAATGCATACTCAAATTAGTAATTATATTCATGAATACAACAATCTGGTGATATAAAGTTCTCATTTAAGGTTGAATTTGAGCTTAATGAGGAAGTATTTCAGTCATAGGAAAAAATTTGAAACCAGATGTTTTGCTATAAGTAGAGTGAAATTTGAAATAAAAGTCATTCTCAAGTGGAAGCACAGTATCATTCATAGGGCTTCATAGGGATTTTAAGGTCATGTATATTCTGAAAAGCAGAAGTATAATATGAAGGTTCGTAATACTGATTACTCCTGCAGACCGAGAGCTTGGATGAAGAGGAAAAGGAAGAAAAAAATGCTGGAGAAACATACAGAAGAAATTTACTTTAAAACATGCTTTTTATCCTTTGTTAGTATTTACTTTGGATTAAGATGCATCTGTTTGATGGTTGCCAGATATATTCAGAAGCAGATTATCTTTCACCTCCTTCAAAATAAATGACATTATAAAGTATTTTAGTACTAATTTTAACTTTTATTGAATAGCCTAGAAGGACATAGTGAAGTCTAGCATGTTATCAGCCAAATATGTGATAAAATATCTTTTAAAATAATACAAATATAAAATATTTTCAGATTCAGAATTGCATGTAATTTCACAAGGAGTCAGCTGGTGATTATCTAACTAAACAGATGTGAGAGGGAACCACTGTAATTTTCATGTAATATATCAAATATTTGAGACATATAGAATTTACTTAACAATTAATAGTTCCCTAACTGAAGTCTCATCTCCTGAACTTATATACATATATACATATATGTAACTTTTTTTTTTACCTAAAACATTATTTTAGCTGTTCATGGTAGAGCAATCAATTTCCTCTCCTCTCCAGATACGTAGTTCTGGCCAAAACCAAATACACCAAAAATTTGGTTATCTGAACTAAAAAAATCTAATAAAATAGGAACAGCGATGATAATAATAGTCCTCTCTTCTGTTGAGATTGCAAGGACTTTGAGGAACAGAAGCCGACAAAATTGTTTGTACCAATGAATTGTTGATAATCTTAGAAGTATAGACTGACATTATTAGCTAAGGTTCCAATATACAAAATAATTTTAACTTTAAAATTGCTTTTCTGAAGATCTCCTAAACTATGTTAAATGCTTTGCATATAAGAAAAGAAAGCAATCATGTTTCTGGATGAAAAGGATGAAGATTGTGTCATCAGCAGAACAGATATTTGTCAATGAAATTCCTGTTCTGGGAATGTGATAGAAATCCTACAGTAAATGTGTCTTTTCAAGATTAAATTGATAAAATCTATTATGTTATTTTGACTGGGAAAGTCTTTTAAGATATTTAAGTCTCCCATCCTCTCACATGGAATTAGAAAACTTAGTTATGTTAAATGGATTTTAGGGTGTTCTTAAAGAAGCAAATAATAACATTTTAAAATATTTTTTTTTGGTTAGTTGTTTTATTGTTTCATTCTCTCCCTGGTTCTGAAAAAAATTTCAATCTCACAGCTCCAGAAAACAATAAGCAGTAAATCCTTTATCTATGCTGTAATCTTTTTTTTTTGTCAGAGCAATGAGATATTTAGTTAACAATGAGATTAGAAAGTAAATAAACTCTCATGCTGTTTATTTAGCTGCCACACCTTTCTTCAGTGTCAGAGTAATTAATTCTGTTTTTTTTGTTGTATGTTTTTTCAAATAGAATCAAAATTAATTAAGCATGTATGAAAACAGAAATGTTGTGACCAGGATATTTAGAGCTGCATTTATGCCATTTTAAATGGAAAGTTAAGTGCTTTGGCTCCAGGTAAAATATTGGATTAACAAGGAGCCACGGGTGTGTTTGGCACACTGAGTCAAGTTTGGTAGCATGAATATTGTTTTTCAAGCCTATTGAAGTAATTATCAAGCAAATGGCTAAGTATAATTTCAGTTAGAGGTGAAATAATGAAGGATCTTCATAAAGCAGAATTGCTGCTTTGTCATTTTCTGCCTGTTTTTGAAAAAATGTGCTATTACACTATCATATCCAAAGTAGCATTCAGCACATAATACCCTAGTAATTAAAAGCTGTATAAAAATTAAAAGAAATTTAGAAGTTATCAAAATACATTGTTCATCTATTTAACACAAATATCATAATAAGTAATTTCAACATGTATTTTAATATACTAAGTATTTTGCAAATCCTTTAATCTAGGAATTTTGCATGCTGGGGCATGTTCTTTATCTGTGAAAGTGAAATCCAATCTTTTTCACAGTTTTATAAATTGTAAATAAATGTTCTCATTATGAACAAATGAGCATATTTTCTCCATCAGAGCATGAGTTTTGTTGTATTTAAATAGTTTAAGTCATATGAAATATGGATAAATGTGAAATATGATCTGAGCAATAAACCACTAATTTTGTACCCTCATCTGTGACCAGAGTGGGCGTAAGTGCTTGTCATCTTTTCTCAGTTCAGGCATTTCCATTTGAAATACTTCTGGAGAAACACACTCTTTTACTCTGGGCTCTTCAGAACGCTGTGAACAAGACTGATTTTTCCATACCTATATTGTGAATAGTGTTTATTATGAAATGTGTTTAATTTTTTTTCTCTCTCCTTTAAATCCTTTAAAAAAATCAAAAGAAGTGGTAAAGGTATTAGAAGAGGTAGGTTCTGATTCCCACTTTCTCATCCCTGAGTTTATTTATGCAGCACTTAAAATGGCATAAATGCACCTTTAAATAACCTGGTCAAAACATTTCTATTTTCTTAGACACCTGATGAATTTTGAAGGCATTTTGTGAAAGATAAAATATGTTTTCTTGTAAATTTGTATTTATTTATTAATTTTCTAATAAATAGTTGGTGCAAAAATGAAGGGAAAATTAAAAAAAAAAAGAAACAATTTGTTATGACACATCTGTACTGATCTGGGATGTTATGTCTGCCTCATGCTTCCATCTTCATATATAGATCAGATGCAATTCATCATCATCATTTATCACAGCATTTTGAGTCATAATGGATATCTCATCTTTTCCAAAAGATAGTGTATGATTTTGAAAAATTTCATTAAACAAGTAGTTCAGTCAATAATCACAAACTTCATCTTACACAGCATTTCAGAGATATGCTATTTTTTTCTTTTTGTTCTATGCATTCAGAATTTCAATTTTCCAATGGACAAACATTTCAGTGCAGGTGAATATATATTTCTTAACATATGCTTAATGTATGTTCAAAGGAATATGACTGATGTTTTTAAAGGTTCTTTCCTCTGAAAACACACACAAATATATATCAAACATAGTATATCGAATGTAGTATATATTGTATGGCATTTGTCATATAATATTCTGTATTCAGTATGTATACTATATACACGCATATACAAATCAGTTTTGCACAAGTTTTGCTGGTTTGTTATCATCCCAGTTAATGAGACATTTAGACTCCTCAAAACATTGCTTTAAATGCAGTTTCTTAGAACTAACACTGCAAGGACAAAGATAATTATATAGAAAATACTACATCCATTCAAATGTTGGGAAAACTGGGCTTCTCAGCATTTATTGGGTCTTCAACCAGAGTGCATCCCAGTGCAGATCCCATCCATGGAAGGTTTTCCTGGAATTTTGGTCTTTTGAGCACTTACAAAATTTTCTTTGAAGAAAACAGTTCTATTCATCATTATTAGTTCACAGAACTTGCTGCATTTTTAGATAAATACATGGACACAGATGAGGTATAATTGCTGATTCCAAATGGAAGCTGCCTACACATCTCATTATGATTGGCTAGTGAAGTTTATCCTGTGGACAAGGGATATGCGCAATATTCAGTGATTCTACAATGCTTCTATGATTCTGTGATCAATAGAAATGTTAAAAATTTTGAGCTTGGTTTTCTATTTACCATTTAGTTATGCTGTTATGTGTTTAATATAGCAACTGCTTAATGATAACAAGGAACTGAAGGAAACAAATGTCACTTTTCTGATACGTTGATATGACTTCATCTTCTTTACCACGGTCTAACCTGTAAATTAGCAAACCTTAAAATTTAATATTCAGTTAGAAAGTCTTTTGATCTTTCTTGTTGGGTTCAATTTTTTTACATTATATGCTACTTGTAGAGTGTAATATTTTGTCTCATGATTTATTAATTATTTTAATTGCTGATCTATATAAAGAGTAACAGGACTACATTGCATTACTTGCAGTGCTAAGTGACTCAAGGATTCTTCCCTATGTGCTGCCACACGATGTTGCTGACCCTTCACCTGGTGCTCTGTGCTGAGACCAGTTGACTACTCAGTTGAGCACTTCTTAAATATTTAATTAATGAGAAGATCATGTTGTAATATGATTCCCTTTGCTTGGTGTCTGTCTTGTGTATTTTGTGGGTTCTTTTCTCTCCAGTTTTTGGAACTAACTGGAAACTTGAAAATTCAAGAAATTTGAGTGACTTCAGCTGTGCAATTAGTATTCATATGAATAGTAAGAATTATCTCCAAATATATGAAATCAACCAAAGGAACTATCTGAGAAAAGACAAGGTTTTACAGAAAATCTGTGTTAGTAAAAAAAAAAGAGTCTATTGCATAGAGGTTCAGAAAGCATTATTTTTCCTGACAAGAATAATACAGTAAAACTAGACTTAGTTCATCCTTCATTCTTTCCCTAGGTATTGATTGATGTTCACATCTGCTGGCCTGTTTACAGTAACTGTGTTTCTGAGCCTCTACATACTGGCTAGACTACAAATCCTTTGTGCCGTTTTCTCTACCCGTAAATACAGCAATTAGATTTGGAAGCTATAATGTAATATAATAGTTACATAAGAAAAGATATTATTTTTTTATTCTGTTGATATTACTTTGCTTTATTCATTAATGGATCATAACAATCTTGCAGTTAAAGTTTTTATGGTGGCAGAGTGATCTGGGTCTCATCCGAAGATGGACTAGAGATTCAGAAAATTAATTGAATTTAAATGGAATGGTGCAGAAGTGATAAAACCCACCTTCTTTCAACACTGATTTTTTTTGCATGTATTTCCTAAACTATATGTATGTAAATTGTAAATTTTTACAAGGGCAAAGAAAAGAAATGTAGTCTATTTACTGCTCAAAAATTAAAGCAAATAAGTAAACATATTGCTGAGGATTAAAAATATTGATCTTAAAGAGGGAATGCAGTAAACAATTACTTGGGGTAATGGGAGGGCTAGAGCACTCCAGAAAATTCAGGCAACAGCAGTCAGGAAATTAACACTCCTTGAAAATATGAGTCTTTCTGTATTGCTTACAGCTGGAGCTTATGTAAGTGTCTTAGATTACTTGTATTAGATGACTGTTTTTAGACTATTTATTGATAGTCCACATTCATTTCTGTCTAAATTTTTCTCTATAGTTGCATTCATTTTTAACGCAGACAAATAGAAGACCATTCATAAAATTAGAATTAGGGGAGTAATACCTTTATCATATGATAAAGAAACAGTAGCAACAACAGAATTTAGTTCAGTGATAGTCAGTGAAGCAGAAGAAGGCAAGAAAAAAATTAGAGATTAGAGGAATAGGATTAGCAGGCATATCTTCAGCACTTTTAAATACTTTATGATAATTTCAGTAATTTACAATGTACTATCAACCATAAGTTCAAGACCTTCTCCCAGAATAATAATAATGTAGAAGCTGATTAATAATAGAAAAATCTTTTGGTGAGAAGGTGAGATCAAGGTGTCAAAGGTGAAATAGAATGTGAATTGGAAAGCAATACTGTTTTATAGATAAAGGAAGACATTGAGAAGATAGAATAAGAGAAAACACTGGTATGGAAAATATGTGTGCAGAAAATACCTAGGTGGTGATGAATATTGAGTGGAGATTTAGGAAAAATATAATCAAGATCATTGCTAAGAGTAGCATGCAGAAATGTTGTTTTTCTTTTGAACCTGCATACCATATTGAAAGGCTTACTAGAAAGCCTTACTTGAAAGACAAGAAATTAAGAATTTGTTGAAATATCCCCCAATAATGAGAAAATTGAAGCACAATGAACATTCAGCTGTCATGACATTTTTCCATATATTAGAAAATATTTCACCTTAATAGATCAAATTATTTGCACTGAAATAACACTTATTAGAAACATAAACTTTCTTTGTTGTTTTTAATTTTGTTTAATTTTCTTTTTTTTTTCTTGTATTTCTTTGTTTTGGTAAATTCAGTAAATATTGATAAATTTTGTAATCTCAAAAATTTAAAAATCTGAGCAGCAAGAATCCCTCCTAATCTAGAAGAATGATATCTGCAGATGGTAAGCTAAGCACAAGTCAATTTATATGCCTTATTCTAAAGACGACTTATTTAACCTACGTTGAATAAATAAAGAACCCAGATAAGTTTTAGAACAAGTGTTTTATATTACTACATTTAGATTTATAGATTTCACTATCGATGTTTATTCATACATCCATATGTATGAATATTGATTGAATATGATATTATCCTTTTGAAAGTGGGTGAGTCATATGCAATTTGTAGTATTATGAAAACAGGTTTTTTATCATTCCTTATTTTCATCAGCGTTTTCTTAGAATTAATTTTACCAGAAAAATTCTCCTTCATTGCTTTAGAAATAGTTTTAAATTTCATTATATTCAGTGTTACAGACTTAAACACTTACAGTCACGTTTTTCTCTCTCTGAAGGTTAGAATCTGAAAAAAAATCACTTCTATAATTGGCAGATGAGAGAACTAAATGTTGCAGTTATGAATAAGACAGTTGAAGACAGATAACATATCAAATAGTACTTGTAGCAAATGCAATGATAGACACAACTTGCAAAGGATTACTCTTCCCCTTACTAATATTTTTCCTATACTGAAAAACCATTTTTTGTAATTATGAATTTGGTATGTATTTTTATAAATTATGTTTTAATCATGCTCATTATTCCTAAAATCAGAAATCAGCAACATTTTTATAATAAATAATCCACTATAACATTATATTTCAGAATGAAGTTAATTCAGTAACTTAGTCTCTAAACATTATAAACCCATTTGATTGTTTTGGTTCACCTAATTAAAAGAAAACCAAAACATGATTCAAAAAATGAATATTTAGCATGTTGAATTCTGAAATGAAACTTTGAAATATTACTTTTTTAAAAATCTTGATTATTTTAGTATTGTTTAGAACATCTGAAATTACCAAGATAGGATGTCTTCCATGGATCATCACAGTATGAATGCAAAAGCAAAAGTTAATCTTGGACACTGATGCTACTCCAAATCACAATATAATGACAACATAGCAAGGAATACCCAAAAACTTTGAGGGAAAAAATAATGTTTGCTTGAATAAAAGCAAACATTGAAATTTTCTCTTTGCAAATGTGTGTTATAAATTCTTGGTGGTTTTTCTATCTGATTAACATTCTTAATACAACAATTTTATTTGTTGATGGGAAGGCAAAAAACCATGATAGAGCCTGTTTATCTCTAGTGAATATATGACTTCAGCCATCTTTCATTTTTACTTGAGTGAATGCACAAAAGACAGCAGATGACCCCAACTCAGTGCATAATGTCTTGAGGTGCAACTATGTTAGAAATGAGATGACCTCAGGGTAAGTATTTATTTAATTAAACAGAAGGGAAGTTATTTCCAGGGAATGTACATTAAAAAAGAAAATGTTAATAATCCCCCACAGATAACTAAAAATAACTAACTTAGCAGAAAAAGCAGACTAAATACTGTAAAAGATTTCATATTAGACCTATCTGATCTAGTAATGACGTCATTATTTTAAGGTCACAATTACTTAAAAATATTGGATGTGACAATTTCATTGTGGTCTTTATCATTTTTTTCTGCACCAAATTTCTTCTGACAACAAGTCATTCAGAATGACAAACTTTGTTAGGTCATTTGTTATTTTCGTCATTTTAACTGATGCTATTCAATCAATACAGTCTAGCAATATACCTAAATTTCATTCCATAAATTTTTGTCATGGGGAAAGTCAAGTACAGAATTGATGATTCCCAAGAGGTTTTTAAACAATACTTAAGCAATAAGTTTCCTATCTATTTCAATTTTGGTACCACATCTCTGTGAGGAAATGGATGTCAAAAGCTCAACTTAGTATCCAGTAGATCCTAGTGCAGATATATTAAATTGAATCAGTCATTGACCTCTCAAAGACAAATAGATAATTTTCCATGGACAGTGTTATTATTGCATAATTTTCTGGATGTTTAGGTGTCAGAGATTAGCTTTCTTGGGTAATTACTTTCTTAATATTTTGGTTTATTTTATTTAATTTTTTATAAGAAGCTTGATTATAGTATTTTATTTATTATTAATTATTCATAGAACTAGCTTATTTCTTCAAAATATTATATGACTAATAAATGTTCAAATAATAGATTTTATACATGTTTGTTTGCCAGTAGGTACAGAAATACAGTATTGCAGGATGTTAAGGTGTTAGAGATTAGCTTTATTGTGTAATTGTTTTCTTAATATTTAATTAGTCTCATTCATAATTTACTATTCTTTAAATGTTGGTTTACAATATTTTATTTAATATTAGTTATTCATGGAAATAGCTTATTTCTCCCAAATTATCTATAAATAATAAATGTTCAAGTAATAGATTTTATACATATTTGCTTGCCTGTAGGTTAAGAAATACATTATTTCAGATCACATGATAATAAATAATTAACCGATTCCCATATCACCCTTCTCAAAATAAACAATTTTTTTGGTGGCTATCACTATTGTTAGAAATAACCCAGATGCCAAACAGAATATTACTGGAGACAGTGAAAGTGTATTATTTTAAACAAGTGAAAAGCCAGAATATTTCTATTAAATAATTTGACAACAATTGTTTAGTTATGTCTATCTGAAATGCAATTAATTTGCTCCCTCTTCAAGAAATTTTTTGAAGGGATGAGTGAGAAAGGAATTAGTGTTTCTATTATAATGTTCATAGTGAGAAAGGAATTAGTGTTTCTATTATAATGTTCATATCCAGGCATATAATATTTTATGTTCTATTATGTTCTAGGTTACATGTAACGAATTATAACTGTCTCCCACATTAGCTTATGGTATTCTACATGATTGTACTAATTTTTCAAAACTCTTTAATTCTTTCTCTGGCATTAGGAAAAAAAAATAGTCCACACTTGTAGCAGTGTATAATTCATGTTTACCATATGTTTATATGTTCTGTATGGTTCTGTTAACCCCCCCCCGGCATGAGCCATCTACCCCTCCATTCCTGGAACATTCTAGGAGTTTCCAACCCCCCCAACCCCTGGTCCTGGGCCTGGAGGTGGGACCCCTCACCTGGCCACCCCCAACTTCCCCTGTCCCGTTTCCATTGGCTCTGTTCCCTAACCCACCCCTGTACCCTATAAAACCCTGAGCCAAGAGGAAGTGGTTGGACTGATTTCCTGGACCCCTTGGGTTTTGCATCTCCTCGGCTCTCTGAGCCACAGAAGAGAATAAACTCGAACTGTGCCTGGAAAGCCGTCCCGCTTGCTGCCTCTTTGCCCTTCGCCCTGTGGAGCGACCCTGGCCTGGGGAAGCCGGCAGAACCCAGCTGGACCCCGAATTAAACTAGGGACTGCTTCACACACTAAAACCTATTTCTAAAGGTTTAAGAGAGCAATCACGAATTATCTGTGGAATTAGAAATAAAAATAGCATTAGGTATTTCCAAGTTACAACAGTTCTGAAATAATTGTCTAGAATTCTTATGAACTAATGCTGCAACACAATATGCAGAAGAGTTAAAGGACATCTGCTTCAAGACAGCAAATAAGAGGACAAAATGTGTGAACCCTTAATTATGTTGCCTTTATCAGTGCATAGAGGGAAGAAATAAACATCCTCCCCAAAAGCCCTTCATTATTAATAATTCAAATTTATACTTTTTCTTTGAATTTTCACTATAATTATTGAAGCAATAACTGTCTCTTGGAACTTGCACTAATATAGCAGACTTTTTTTTTAAAGTAGGCATACTGTATGAATAATTTCGGGAGGTGATATTGAATAAAACATCTAGCATATCTTCATGTTGTACACAGAAAAACTACACCATAATCTATTGTCCTACACAGACAACTCATGTCTTCACCTGAATACACTTATCAATGTTTTAATTGTGATATACAGACACTAAACCGCCTAAAACACAGCCAAATATAACACAGATCAGGTAATGCCATTATATGAAACAAAGTAAAAACTTAAAACTATCAATGAAGAGTGGCAATGACAAAAATTTTATTTTTCAGTAAATAAGCAAAGCGTCACCTGAGATTTAGAAGTATGACTTTTAGCATTGATTTGTATTTATAGTCAAAATTGCTTTTTATCAAAGACATATTTTCTCAGGCAAATGAGAGTGTCAAGCAGAGCTGGTTATGACATCAGTCATATTTTTGCCTTTTGTTACTGTTAGTTGTGGAAAGCATGATTCCTTGCTTATATTTAATGTTATGTGATATCAAAACTTGTCCACACATGCTTTTTCCTTCTGAGATTAAACTGGAGGCTAATGAAAGAAATTCTACTGATTTGTACTTAAAATACTGTCATTCCCTGGGCTTAGTATTGTGTAACAGGCTGTTTGCAAAATCAAGTGGATAAAAGATGAATATGGTATTATGTTCTTGTAAAA
>WEIV01006024.1:11484-25778 GCA_013390005.1 Calyptomena viridis | reverse complement strand
AATATTCCCTACACTACCTGTGAGCACAATATTTCCCTTACAAAAGGAGCCCAGGGAAAGCAGAAAGTTGGGCAGCCAGTTCCCCGTCGACTATCTCTTTTAGAAATTTCAGTCTGAAGGTCTTCAGGTAACCATTTGCAAATCCCGTCCTTTGACTGAGGTGCCTTGTTCCAGACATCCGATTCCCTCAGCACTAGTATGTCTTTTCCCCACTTTGACTTGTGTTTATCTTCCCAGTGTTGGATCATGTCCCATGCAATGGATTTCCTTGGGTTATGGTATTTTTTCCTGTTTTAATGCCAAAGCACATCTTCACCACAGCTGCATGCTACAGCTCCCACAGCTTCTTGCTAGTACCCTCTAGTCCTACAGCCAGCTGACAGCCCTTCATGCTCGGTCCTTGTTGCTCTACAAAGAAGAAAAGTTGCTCTACAAAATTATTGAGCTGGCTACAAGTTTTAAACTGTTTGCCTACTTTTGAATGACAGTAAATGGTAAACATTATTTATATTCTTTGCAATTAGGAAAGGGAAAACATTTTCCTAATGTTTAAAATGATCCAATATTCTAAATGAAGCTACGTGTCCAGAGAGTCACTGGAAATAGGAGCAAGCTGTTTACCTGTCCACTCACTGAGACTTTTGGGATCTGCAAAATATGGATAAGATATTTTTCTGTTATTTTAGCTTATTTTTGCATTCAAGTTAGAAGACTGTAACCAAAAGCTCTAAGAAGTTCTGGTGTCCACTATGGGCAGAAAAGGACAAACAAAAGAAAAAATAGTGAGTGTTTTTAAAGTAGAGATAGACTTGCTGAAGTTTGAGAACACCAATTTTGTACTACTCTGATAATAGCAGTCTCACTGCTCACAGCAATTGATGCAAATCAAAGTGAAAATGAGTGTTAAAAGTGGTTTATGGTGACTTGCAACTCACTGACATTTTATGGACCATTTATGAGCCATCAAAATCACATAAGCTTTAATTTTCCCATGATTTCTGAAGTCTTGAAAGAAAAAGTCAATAAATGTCTAATCCACTTGAGTTTGTGGGATGATGCTAAGCAGAATTGGGTAATAAGTCGTGAGATCCAGCTTTAAGCCACAGATCTGTGTTCTGTGGTCACTTGGCCTACATTTGTACACAAAGCCACAGATACACCTTCCCCCAGTCTTCACTGACAGGAGAGAGTAGAGACTTCATTGAACCTTAGACTCTGCTTCTCAGCCTGCTTGACCACTAGTCATTCTACAACACTGCCTACCCTGTCCAGCAAAAGAATGAAAGGTTGCAAAACAGGCTGAAGTTCCACAGCTGTTCTGATGAGACCCTTTTTCAATCTAAAATAGACAAGGGTGTCAATAAAGAAAAATAACCAAAGCATTTTTCCTCTTCAGATCTCACAAGGTTTTTAAAGCAAGCAAGTATGAGCAGGTCTTTGGAGTCCATTGATATCTTGTACTTTTTAGTGCAATTCTATGCCATGTATCAAGGTACTTCTTCCTCTTACTCCTGTCATATCAAAGTCTGAGGTAATGTGCTAAGTCATAAAGTTAATATAACAACTGAACTGTTTCTAACCAGCTACTTAGACCACTGAGAACAATGCATTTTAGCCATTTGAAAAGAAGACCTTTCTGAAGAGTAATTCTTACATATTTAAAGCCAGTTTTCTGTGAGCATTAGACAATTGATCCTGCCATGGTCTAATTTGAATGACACACCTTGGACTCCGGAGTGGACATAGGTGCTTCACCCTTGTATTTTCAAATTGTTGTGCTTCTATCACTCCTTCTCCACACTCCCTAATGTGAGATGATGAATGCAGTAGTGCAGTCAGAGACTACATCACATCCTTATAGCAAGGAAACTTACACAATCCTCCTTGCTATAGCAGAAACTCAGTGCGGAGTATAGCTCTGCTCTCACATTCTGTTCAAGTGTCGATCACAAACAATGTCCTTAAAGTTCATTGTGTTTGTCTAATTCCTAAGGCTCAGTGATTTCAGTGTGAAATCAAAATTAACTTGTATCTCTGATAAATCACTGCACTCTTAAATTAGGCAGACATTTTTCTCATAAGTGGATCAGTAACAACCTGTGCTCAGTCCTGTGGAATGTCCAATGCAGGGTTGCAAAAAACCACATATGGAAAATTACCTCAGTGATTAAAACTCAGCCAGTTGGAAGCCTTTGGGTCTGCAATATCATTCAAACTGACAGAATAAAAATGTTTGACCTGATCTGTCACATTACAGCACTCAACATCTATTTATGACTGTCTGACTTCATCCCATTGGACAGCTTCTAAAGCCTGAAGAACTGCTAGGAATTTCAGCATTGTCTCTAGGTATTTACCCTGTGGTATTGGAAGAGTGGCTCTCAAATACAGATGCAGGTCTTCATCTGAAAGAAAATTTAAAAAGTGATTCTGTGAAGTTGACAAAATCAGGAACATGGAAGCACCTCAAATGCTTATGTCATTTACAAAGCAAAAGCCTACTTCTAAGTGTAACTGAGAACCAGAAGTCCAAATCCTATTGACTTTGTTCGCAAAATAAAACTTAGATTTTTGAAAACGGTGACTGTAAGGAAATCAAGTCCCAAATCCTGATTTGTAGGATCACCCACACTGCCACTTGCAATAAATATCTAGAGTTTAGAGGCAATATTCACTTAGATCTGGATAATAGTCTGAGGAAACCTGATCTTTTCCATCTTCAAGCAGCAACCTTGCAAAAAGTTCACACTTACACCTACAGAGCCCCAAGGACAGTGTTGTTTTTCTGGTTCTGCATGTTTTTCAAGGAACAAATAACTTTGTAACTACCTTCAGTCTTAAGAAATTACTGAACCAAAATCCTGTGTCAAGTTTGCAATTGACACAACTGTCATGTTAGGACCAGAAATCGTGGGCATCTATCTAAAATTGCAGTGAAAGATGTCTCTTCTCTCATCTTTGAATTCTTTTAATAATCAAACCGTAAACACGAACTGTCAAAAATAGTGTGGATGAGCTCATGGTGCAACTGGGAAAATATCCACACTGTAGGAAGAGAAAATGAATTATCTCTTCCAAATTCTAATTCAGACATAATCATGACAGCTGCTAAATTATTAATGAAAGACACTAAAATGATAAATCATTTCAATACAATTCACAAACTGTAGTTCACATTCTTCTCAGTTTCCAAACTGTTAAATGGTATGTTCTTTTAGATAATATACAAAGGGTAAATACACCCTCATTCTATATCTGTACACTTCTGCTAAAATATTAGTCCTAATCTATGAGTGGTCAGGTGGTAAACTGTGACTCATTCCATTTGAAACTTTTCTCAGTAAAGAGCACTTGAGAACAATAGTTCCTTATGCTTGCTTGGTTTTGTTTTTCCAACCAAGGAAAGAAAAGAAAAAGACATAGAAATAAAAAGAAAAGGGGAAAAAAAAAAAGGAAAAGGTAAAGGAAAAGGAAAAAAAACCTAAAAAGAGAAAGATGAAATAGGTTGCATTCTGTGAACTACGCAGCTGAAAGTAAAGAGATAGGTAAAAACCCCATCTGGTTAATCTCATTGCTCCAAAACAGTCAGCAATATACTTATTTGTGAGTTTTCATAGCCTGCTTCTCATGAAAGAGATATTCTCTCCTCTTTATTTTTTATTCCAGTGGGAAGATCTGAATCATGCCCATTCAGTGAATTCCGGATATAATAAATAAACAGAAAACTCTAGACATTTTATGCTGATCTTTCTCTTTCTAAGGACAAAGTAACGAAGTTTAAATGGTCTCTAGACAGGAAATGCCTGGAGAAGTTCACAGTGTTTACACTAAGGAGAAGTGAACATGTTAATTGAGTACAAAGATTGACACATATGGAAGCTTTTAAGAAATGGATTGCAGAAATCAAAGCTGAAATAGCTGATTGAGATTTTATACCTGCCAGCCCAGCACATTTTCCCTTCTCCCTAGAGGAGATTTAAGATGAGAAGCAAGCCCACTTGGTTTCTTGCTTGGTATTGCTAAGGCATCTGTTTGTGGTTTTTAGTGCTTTCTACAGTCATCTTGCTCCTTCTCAAACACAAGGTTCTGCAAGTCATAATATCTGGATACAACCTCAAATAAATATTTAAAAAAACATTTAAAACCCTGGAGAAGTGGAGGAAGACTAAGAAGGATTGATTTCTGGGAATCGAGGAACAAACAAATAATGCAGATGTTATTGTAGCAGTCTGCTCACAGCCAGGACGATGTTGCAAATGAATTATTCTCTGAGGAACTAAGGGACACTTCCCAGTCAACTGCCCTTGTCCTTATGAGGGAATTCAACTTGCAAGAAATTAACCGGGAGCATTACACAGCTGGTACAATCTGGGCGAGAAGATTCCTAAAAAAACATGGATGACAACTTTACAGAACAGGTCCTAAGGGATCCAACTCAGAAAGATGCCCTCCTTGATCTGCTGCTTGTGAACAGAGAGGATGTCATGAATGAAGTGGAGATTGGTGACCACCTTGGCCACAGTGACCACAAAGCGATGGGGCTTAAAATCTCTGTCGACAGGAGGAAAAGTGCAAGCAAAACCTCAGCTCTGGACATGAGGAGAGAAGACTTCAGGCTACTCAGGGAATTAGTAAGGTCCTATGGGAAAATGTTTTTCTGGGTGCTAGGGTCCATCAGTGCTGGTCACTTTTCAAACTTCATCTCCTAAGAGCACAGGAACAGGCAATTCCCAAATGTGGGAAGTCAAGCACGTGAGGCAGAAGGTCAGCTTGGCTGAGCAGGGATCTTCTCTTGGAAATAAGGCAAAAAAAAGAAAGATGTATGCCTAGTGGAAGCAAAGTCAAGTGGCATGTGAAGAATTCAGAGATGCTGTTTGCCACTGTTGGGAGAAAATTTGTGTGGCCAAAGCTCAGCTGGAGTTAAAGCTGCCAGAAATATGGGCAACAATAAAAAGAGTTTTTTTCAAATTAATGGCAATAGACAGTATAGAAATATCATCAGCCCATTACAGGATGAGGATGGTTATCGCACAAACAGGGACAGGGACAAGGCAGAGGTGTATTTGACTCTGTCTTCAACATGGATTATGGACCAAGAGTGTCTAAGTTCCCTGAGCTGGAGGACCATGACTGTGAGAATGATTAACTCCCAGGAAACCCTGAAATTGTGTGGGATCTGCTACTTCAGATGGATCCCTAGAAATCTATGGAGCCTGATAATCTCAGATATCTCAGCCTGATATCTCAGAATCCTCAAAGAACTGATGATTTCATTGCACAACCTCTCTCAATGATTTTTGAGAGGTCTTGGGAATTTGGAGAGGTCCCAGCTGACTGGAAGCTGGTGAACGTTGACCCAATTTTCAAGAAGGGCAAGAAGGAGGGCCCTGGAAACTACAGTCTCACTGAGCCTGTCAGTCTCACTTCTGTTCCTGGTAAAGTTATGGGGAAATTTACTCTGGGAAGTATTGAAAAACACCTGAAAGACAACACTGTCATTGATCACAGCCATCACAGCTTCATAAGAGAAAAGTCCTGTTTATCAAACCTGATGTCCTTCTATGACAAGGTAAACCACTTGGTTGATCAAGGGAAGCCAGTCGATCCAAAATCCAATTTTTGGATTTCAGTAAGGCTTTCATACTGTCTCTCACAGTATGTTCCTGGACAAAATGTGCAGCACACAGCTGGATAAACACATCATGTGGTGGGTGAGCAATTGGCTCACAGCTCACGGGTTGAGCACAGGGGTAATAGTGAATGGAGTCACATCAGACTGGTGACCTGTCACTAGTGGGGTTCCATCTTAGGCCCTGTGCTCTTCAACCTCTTCATAAATGACTTGGACGCAGGACTGGAAGGGATACTGAGCAAGTTTTCAGATGATTGGGAGAAGCTGTTGACTTCCTCAGTGCAGGGAGGCCCTGTGGAGAGACCTTGACAAATTAGAGGACTGGGCAAACATGTCAGACTCTGCAACTGGGATGAGGCAACCCCTAATGTACATACAGACCAGAGAATGAGATGCTGGAAAGCAGTGCTGTGGAAAGGCACCTGGGGGTCCCGGTCAATGACAAGTTAAATATGAGTCAGCAGTGCCCTGGTAGCCGGGAGGGCCATCGGTGTCCTGGGGGCATCAGGCAAAGCATCATCAGCTGGTCAAGGGAGGGGATTGTCCCACTCTGCTCTGAACTATTGTGGCCTCACCTTGAATATTGTGGCAGTTTTGGGCACTGCAATATAAGAAAGATATTAAGCTATTAGGGTCCAAAGGAGGGCAAAAAAGATGGTGAAGGGCTTTGAGAGGAAGCTATAATAAGGAGGGCTGAGGTCCCTTGGCCTGGAGAAGAGGAGACTGAGGGAAAACCTCATCACAGTCTACAATTTCCTCATGAGGGGAAGAGCAGGGACAGGCACTGGTTTCTCTGTGGTGACCAGTGACAGGACCTGAGAGAATGGCCTGAAAATGCCTCAGGGATGTTTAGATTGGATATTAGAAAAAGGCTCTTCACCCAGATGGTGGCTGGGTGCTGGAACAGGCTTCCCGGGGAAGTGATCACAGTATCTAGCCTGACAGAGTTCAAGGAGCATTTGGATGTACTCTCAAACACATGGCATGACTTTGGGGATGTTCCTGTGCAAGGCTAAGAGTTCAACACAACAATCCTTGTGGTTCACTTCCAGCTCAGCATATTCTGTGATTCTGTTTCAATAGGCCATAGAGTACGGATTTTATTCTTTCAGTTCCAACATATTTCTAGTTTTAAATTATCTTACTTTATTTCTTTATTATTAGTCATCACAAGTGGTACTGTTTTATGGATTTGTTGCATTTTCCAGCTTCCTGAAAAAAAGATCTCTACCCAGAGGATGTTACAGTACACTGAGATTCATATAAATTCAGCTGCACACATAGGTGAAAAATAGAGTACATATAGCCTCTGAGGAATGATTCACAAATAAGGTAAGCTAAAATGAGTGCTTAGCTGAAGAAGGGACATGAGGAGTGAAATTTAGGAGTAAATGAAGGCAGCAAAGAAGTGGGTGCAAAATTAAACTGAAGTAAAGCTGAAGGTGAGACTGTGGAATTTCTCTAAGCTTGGGAAACAAGAATGAAGAGCTTAAATGTAATGCACTAAGTCACCAGACTCCATGAGGCACTTTAAAGCAGACTTTTTGCAATGCAGAGAAAAGTAATAACATCCCTTCTGCCATGGGCTTTGAAGACAGGACTTCTATAAAGACATTCCCATAGAGATGATGTTCTGATCCATCCAAAATATAAATAAACATGCTCTCAGCCTCATTGTCAGTTCAGATTTTTTCAGGTCACCTGACATTTTTTTTTTTTTAACCTTGTTTTTATCAAATACTCTTGGTTTAATAGTGTGGCTTGTCCAAAAAGATATTCACAGTTGTAGTTCCCAGTGAAGTAGTCCACTACAGTTCATATGAAGCTTGAGCCAAAAGAATAAATTGTCTTCAAAGCACTGTGCCCGACATGTGCAATTGCACCTCATTGAGAAATGAGGTTGAGAAAACTCCTACCTTGTAAATCTGATTATAACTTGCAGTATGAGATATTGAGATTCAAGTTCCATCCTTGCCTGGTTTTCAGGATCCGAAATGAGTGTCTCTACTGTTCAAAAATCTGCAGAGTTGAAATGGAGCAGCTCTTGTTCTTCTGCAGTGTCACCAACAGATGGTCTATCAAATATTTACAGTTTAAACCAATTGAAGCTACACTTCTCTTGCTAAAATACCCTTTATAATATATTATTGAGATATCTCTAAAAATCAAGCACATAATTAAACCCTTTGTATTGGTACAATATGCCTATTCTGTCCTTCAGTCTTCCTCTAAGGTGTGATATACATCCCAGCAGCTACATGAAAGAGTCAAAGGCTGTAGCACATTTACAGTGCATATTGATTGTTATTTTATCTTCCATTTCAAAGATAACTGTCCTCCTGAAAATAAGGCAAATAATTTATCATTAAATCTCAGTTTTATAGGCATGTTGTTAAATAATTTAACAGCCCGTCTGTCATAAAGGAATAATAATGTATAGATATGAAGCTCTGTGTAACATTTTCTGTCCAAATATTGAAGGAAGAAGTGAAGGGAAATAATTTTACTTGTTTTCATGATTAAGATTTCTGAAAGCCCATCATATGGTAGGACTGAAAAGAAGCAATTAATAATGCTTAAAATTGCCAAAGAAATTTTACTTAAAAACTAAAACAAATGCAACCATGAATCTGCAGTGCTGGTAATGCACTTTTACATATCCTTTTCCCACAACCATGAATGCCACAGTTTAGTGTTTGATATATAAAAGACTGACAATCATGTAATGTGGTGTCTGTATGTTTCCATACAATTTATTTCAAGACTATGCAAAGACTGAATTGGTAGTCATGGATGTGTTTTATATGGGGCTGTCCAGGACACACAAAATCAGGAAAATCTGGAAATACTTTGGAAAAATTCAAACTACCAATTCTACAAACGTATCTGTCCACTGGGATCTGAGCAAACAAACTTCCCTCAGATCTACCAGCTCTGCATTCACAAACCTGCATTTGCTACGACTATGAAAATTAAGTTTTCTAAAGGCTGCTACAACATGAGTTGGTACCAATACCTGCTTTCCCTTCATTAATGCCTTATATTGTGCATAAGCACACTGTTGCATTCCCTTGGATTTCTGCTTGCTATTTTGATTTGCTTTCCTCCTCAGCTTTGCCTGCCAGTTCACTAACTTTTATCTTATACAAACAAAATATATAGGTTTCAGTTTGGGAAAAAACATTGTACGGATTTGATAGTATCTTAAATTTGGCCGTCCTTCAATTTCTTCTGATTGTAATTAAGATTTATCAACATGCAAAAGATGGGAAAACCCTGGTTGTCTTTCTAATCGTGTCCTAGAAACTGCCATTCTAATCCTCTCCTAGGGCCCAAATGAGGTCAAAATACTAATGAACAAGGGGAAGTTCAAGCCTATAGATAAGAAAATGGATTTTAAATAAATAAATTTTGAATAATATGCCAGTTTTACACAATTTCTTTTCTGTAGACAAGATTTACTTCATCTTTAAACACAACAATAAAGCTACTTACCCTAGACATTACACACTTGGTTATACTCACAGGGTTTCACCAGGTTTTTGCTCATGAGAAAAAAAAGCTGATCTCTCATCTGCAAATACTCTGGTCACTGCCATTGAGAGAATGGTGATTGAACAAGGACAAGAATAATTATCCTAAAATATATTGCTCTAGCTAGAAATATTACCTGTAACTAAAAAACAGCAATGGGAGTTCTTTTGGGGAGAAAGAAATCACCTTTTGCTGAGATAGATAGGCTATTGCTACAAACTTAATCAAACATTGGTCATTAATCAAACATAGAGACTATATTGAGTTGCCTGGAACAGGGAGCTTGTTTTGTTTGGTATTACTTATGCATTCTTGTGTTCTGAATAATAAAATGTCATGTAAGTCCAGAGTCTGAAATAAATTCAAAAAGGCATTGATTCTTTAGTGGGCTAGTAACACAATGCCCTAGTTTACAGTATTAAAGCCAAAAATAAATTTAACACAACACTAACACTGGAGAATCCTGTACTGAATAATTGTTTTGTCTTATAAAATCTAAATATTTTAAAAGTGAAAGTGCTATCAGCAGAGAGTTCAGAGATATTAAGATTACAGGTCTAAATAGTGACACTTTTAAGATCTTGGAAATGCAAAGGGTTGTGTCTGACCACTGGGAATAGCACTGGGAAAGGAATAGACAGAAAAAGACAGTTTGTTCTGTGCATCCTAAGAAGTCAATAGATCCCACCTCATCAGCACACCAATTGCAGTATGACTTTACCACTGGGTTTTTTACAGCTTTGTAAGACACATATACGTCTTAGAAAGGTAATATCACTGCTTCAGCAATTATACATCATATGTGTCCATTTCTCTATGACCTGATCCTGCTAAGACCCATATTTTCTGTTTTAAAATGGAGCTGAACCATTCTGAAGTTGAAGGAGGAATTGTCTGCTCTCTTTCAAATACTTTCTGTGTCATCCTGATTTATCTCATCTGCTACATGCAAAGTTAATTTCAGACCATATTAAACTTCCTTGTTTTCCACTGTTTTAATTAATTTGATCACCTTAGCTATTTCTTTTGGGAGTTAGAGCTTTGCTCACGATTCTTTGAAGTGTCACTTCTGCTTATAAAACTGTATATTTTTCTTGCCCATGAGTCAAAATTTGGGGAGAAGGAGGTGTCTGCTCTCTTCAGTGCAGAAGTGCAATGTGTCAGTACCTTAGGGGGTTCATTAGCCTTTGGGTACTCATTCTCATCACCAGCTGTAAAGGTATTGCTACATTGCTCACAGGCTTGTTTATTTTTAGAAGGATATTGACAGCTTGAAAGTTCTTCAGGAGGAAATATATATCCACAAAGCAGTGTTAAATACAAACTATATTTTTTTCTCAAACTTTGTGAGTTTGTCATACTTTCGGCACCTACACAGCTTGCTCAGGTATGCAGAGAGCTGTGACTCTTCCAGTACTTGGAAAAAAAGCGGTGAAAAATGTATTTTGATAATATCAGTATCTTTAGTTTCTGTTAAAGTTCCTCCCTGCCTGACAGTGCTCATTACCATGAGTAATTTCCCATTGCCAGACATCTGAGCTAGGCTTTCTGGGTTATAGTGCAACTTCAAGAAACCCCAAAACAACACCCCACACCAAAATTGAATCTGACAAAAAGAACATAGGTGCTTCTTTATCTGATGACTTTCACAAACTTTCTCCCCCACTCTCCAAGGCTCTTTCGGTCTTTAAATTGCAAAATTCTGTTTTAAAGAAAAATAGGTATATGGTATTTAAAAAGAAAAACAGTTAAGAACATTACGTGATTTTTTTTTAATAGCAGGGAGAAGAAGCAAAAGTTTTTAAAAGTTTCTGGTGTTCATTTTAACTTAGTCACAGAGCTGATCAAAAAAACCCCAATATCACTGGCAAATATCTTCTGTAATTTGTCAACTCATTTTCAGGTGAAAAGATTTGCTGGTCTTCTCTTAAAGTAAATTCATGAGATGATATTTTGGATAAAATACAAAAAATATTTCTGTCATTTGGCTGAGTTCTAGTCACTCATATCTCGGTTAAATTAAAGCATCAGGATCACTGCCAAACATCTATCCTCTTCCTTACCACAGTACTTCCTTAGCTCAGCCAGTCATTTTCAGCTGGCTGAATTAAAAACAAAATTACTAAAGTATCTTTAAAATTTCAGAAGAACATCAGGACTGTTCTCACTTCTATTTCTGATCAGATAATTTGTGTCTGTTTAGGAGTCTGTAAGGTAACATGATAATGCTGACACTGGATCCATCTGCCACCCCTACCTTCAAAATCTTTGTCAATCAGGTTACTGAGGTGTCTGAAAAAACAAATAAAATATAGCAATAGGGCTTCTCATGTATAAACTCATGTACAGCCAATCATAGGAAAATAAAACCTGTTTATAAGGTGGGGGGACATAAATTAGGGAAAAGATGTTGCAGAAGCTTCAATATGGAAATCTAATGGATGCAATACCAATCCAGACACTGAATTGTAGTGGAGAAGGAGTTCTCATAGGCACTGATTTTGTAGCCAACATGGAAATGATATGCTTTCCTTCCATTAGATATACTTTCAAGAGCAGCATAACAAAATCACTGCCTCAAACATCCTCTTCTTTCCAGTCTTTCAGCTCAGCCGAGGTCTATTACTCACAAACAGGACAAGTTTCATGTGCAGCCACAAGAGCTGTAAGTAATGCAGACCCAGCCACATACAACAGTCATTTCTGGGAACATTCCTTTTGCTGGCAACAACTCTTCTGTCTCCTATCCTAGGCAGTGAGGAAAAAAAATGTCTTGCTTGTACTGAGGCATAAGTAAAATCATACACCTACCTATCCCATTCAGAATTTGCTGCCACTAGATATATTCCAGTTTTATAGCAAGTATGCTGCTGTCAAAGTTTAATCAATGCTATGTATGGATTTTGAGAAATTAGAAGTCTGTAAAGATGATTGCCGAGAATCAAAAAAGAAAAAAAAAAGAGTTTGACGGATGTTGAAATACCACTTTTTAAAATGCATGGGATTAGAAAAAAGCTACAGCCAATGCAAAGACATTACACAACCAAGAAGTCAGAAAGTAATACAGACCATTTCATCATCATCATTGTCATGATAAACTTAGGATAACCTATTGAAATATAAAGTTTTATAGAAATTGACTGTATGTTTTAATATTTTCTGTATTTTGCTACTACTATCTGACATACCAAAGCTATGTGGGGGAAAAAAAAGTAGGTTTGTTTCATGAAAACTAGATTTTTAATGAAAGTAAGGGAAATTGCAATTTTCTCAAAAAATATCTTGTCACAGTTTAGATCACCTCTATATGCTGTTTGAAATATGTGTTTCTCCAGCATAAATAGCACTTGGATGATTCACATCAACTGAATATACAACTGGCATTTGGTGATTTGGCTGCACACTTGGGATTGGAAGGATTTTTTAAAAGACTTGGGTTTTTTAGTGACTTAGAATAGCATTTTGTAGCTATTCTTCATAATTCTAGGTGCAGGCAAGACCTTTTCCTACCCTTTTTTATATAATTTTTCTCTTGCTCCTTTCTTCTAAATGAAATTATTAATCTGAGAAATTAATTAATATATCTCTTCATAATCAGAATCTTTTATATTATGAGGTGGAAATTAGATTCGGGACTGACTTCCAACAGAGAGCTTTTTTGCTGTGGTATGGTCTCCCCCATATAGTAATTACTGTTTGGAAAAATGTCAGGCAGAGACAGTGGACATCACGTCACTGGAATTACTGTGAATAAGAAGAAACACCACTGTATTACCAACAGGATCCACTTTTATACAACGATGAAGTACAACCAGTTTGTCACTAATCCTATCATCTGATAAGCCAGTTTTTAGGAACCAGAGGGAGTATAAGCTTCTTCATGCAGATCATATTCAAATAAATCCGTTGAACTCTAATATCCCTATTGCTTAGTCACTATGCCATTATACTGTTGACAGATAAGGCTTTGAATGATCATCTTGGCTGTAAACAGCAGAATTACAACAGATGGCAACAGGTGCTTTGATTTCCTTGGTGCTTTGAGACCTTCTTACCCGAGGACTGCATTATGGGTTTCATTTTATGAATCTCTTCTATTGTTTTTTACTTGAAAGAAAATTGAATTATTAAGAATATGAGAAAAGAGGGTCATTAAAGGACATGAAATGATTAAGGAACATATTTCTCCTAAGCGAATTGTACTTTTAATTATAAAACAGATAGTTAAAAAAGACTAGGGACTTTACTTCTTTCATTTAACTCTATGATTATATTTTTATAGTCCCAGGAATACAATGTTCTGGGATAACCTGTACAGGTCACTTAACTCATTTGAAAGGATGACAATAAAATTTATATATTTAATATGTACCCGAGCAGTCTGTCCAGATTTTCTCTTCCCTTTCCTTTTCACCTACATACTTGTTGGTATATTGTGGGCCATACAGATATGCTTGATTTATCTACAAAAAACACACATCCCATTTCAAAACAAGCTTTAACTGTCACATGGTTTCACCTGCCTCGTAATGTCAAGCAAAACCACAGAAAAATTCCTTTTCACTGGGGTGCAGATAAGAAACAGAGAGCAATAGATACATTAGCTATGTCTCTAATACCAAATAGGTTTCTAATGGAAGGTGTTATCTTTACATGACACTTAAAGCCTGACTTTCAGAAGTCTTGATTAGGCTGGGCTGTCAGAGAAGCTCCAGCAACCAGGGAAGTTCAGATCTCTCTGAGAAACACAGGATCATTGGCTTAAACTGAGCCCCCAAATAGTGATGGGCCTTAAACTAGTGAACTATTCAGAATGGCACTTTCTAAATTTGAATGATCAGTTTTTGATGATTAATATTTTATATGTAACAAGCAGAAGCCAAGGGTGTGATAGTGGTTAGCATAAGTTATTGTAGATAATCATTCATGCAAGCACTGTTTCTGGAAANTTTTATTTTATATATATGTATACACTTTTAACATGGAACTTGCAAAAACATAGCAGTGTAAGAGGAACACTCAGTACAACTGACACAATCTGTCAGATAAACTATCACCAGTGAATACTCTGTGAGATATAAAAAAACTGAACATATTGGGAATTTCAGACTTAAATGTGATTGTGTTA